>NKZI01001685.1:0-36068 GCA_002370645.1 Metschnikowia sp. 00-154.1 | reverse complement strand
ACTAAAGACCATCAACAAGCTACGAGCCTTCTAAATCCCCTAACAATCACAACAAAGATGGTACTCCATGGCACCGGTCCACGTATACAGCATAGTAGGTTACTTTCACTTCATACCGAATGATGTAGTATCTGCCAACACTATAGTAGTCAGTAGTCAGTATTCAGTAGTCTGTAGTCTGTAGTCTGTAGTCTGTAGTCTGTAGTCTGTAGTCTGTAGTCTGTAGTCTGTAGTCTGTAGTCTGTAGTCTGTAGTCTGTAGTCTGTAGTCTGTAGTCTGTAGTCTGTAGTCTGTAGTCTGTAGTCTGTAGTCTGTAGTCTGTAGTCTGTAGTCTGTAGTCTGTAGTCTGTAGTCTGTAGTCTGTAGTCTGTAGTCTGTAGTCTGTAGTCTGTAGTCTGTAGTCTGTAGTCTGTAGTCTGTAGTCTGTAGTCTGTAGTCTGTAGTCTGTAGTCTGTAGTCTGTAGTCTGTAGTCTGTAGTCTGTAGTCTGTAGTCTGTAGTCTGTAGTCTGTAGTCTGTAGTCTGTAGTCTGTAGTCTGTAGTCTGTAGTCTGTAGTCTGTAGTCTGTAGTCTGTAGTCTGTAGTCTGTAGTCTGTAGTCTGTAGTCTGTAGTCTGTAGTCTGTAGTCTGTAGTCTGTAGTCTGTAGTCTGTAGTCTGTAGTCTGTAGTCTGTAGTCTGTAGTCTGTAGTCTGTAGTCTGTAGTCTGTAGTCTGTAGTCTGTAGTCTGTAGTCTGTAGTCTGTAGTCTGTAGTCTGTAGTCTGTAGTCTGTAGTCTGTAGTCTGTAGTCTGTAGTCTGTAGTCTGTAGTCTGTAGTCTGTAGTCTGTAGTCTGTAGTCTGTAGTCTGTAGTCTGTAGTCTGTAGTCTGTAGTCTGTAGTCTGTAGTCTGTAGTCTGTAGTCTGTAGTCTGTAGTCAGTAAGAGTAGTCTGTAGTGTAGTAGTAGTAGTAGTAGTAGTAGTAGTAGTAGTAGTAGTAGTAGTAGTAGTAGTAGTAGTAGTAGTAGTAGTAGTAGTCAGTAGTCAGTGGTCAGTAGTCAGTAGTCAGTAGTCAGTAGTCAGTAGTCAGTAGTCAGTAAGAGTAGTAGGTAGTGTAGTAGTGTAATGGAATCTCAATATACTCTACTGTGTCTTCCAATGTACAATTTAATGTTTACTTTAGTATGTAATTTACCATTGTATAGCACTATGAATCTTATGATACTGTAATTATGCTCTCCTAATGACTTACTACATGACTTACTGTATGACTCCACTTTTTAATATACGAATCCAAAGACATTACTAGTGTTACTCCACTGTATATTCTGGTTTGTTCCTCTCTTTAAATTTTTGTGTATTCTACTATATACTTAACTGTATACTTAAGTGTATACTTCACTGTAAACTCCACTAGTTACTACTAGTTACTACTAGTTACTACTAGTTACTACTAGTTACTACTAGTTACTACTAGTTACTACTAGTTACTACTAGTTACTACTAGTTACTACTAGTTACTACTAGTTACTACTAGTTACTACTAGTTACTACTAGTTACTACTAGTTACTACTAGTTACTACTAGTTACTACTAGTTACTACTAGTTACTACTAGTTACTACTAGTTACTACTAGTTACTACTAGTTACTACTAGTTACTACTAGTTACTACTAGTTACTACTAGTTACTACTAGTTACTACTAGTTACTACTAGTTACTACTAGTTACTACTAGTTACTACTAGTTACTACTAGTTACTACTAGTTACTACTAGTTACTACTAGTTACTACTAGTTACTACTAGTTACTACTAGTTACTACTAGTTACTACTAGTTACTACTAGTTACTACTAGTTACTACTAGTTACTACTAGTTACTACTAGTTACTACTAGTTACTACTAGTTACTACTAGTTACTACTAGTTACTACTAGTTACTACTAGTTACTACTAGTTACTACTAGTTACTACTAGTTACTACTAGTTACTACTAGTTACTACTAGTTACTACTAGTTACTACTAGTTACTACTAGTTACTACTAGTTACTACTAGTTACTACTAGTTACTACTAGTTACTACTAGTTACTACTAGTTACTACTAGTTACTACTAGTTACTACTAGTTACTACTAGTTACTACTAGTTACTACTATTTATTACTATTTTATCTGAACACTGTGTCTAATATGTGGTCGATATCTTAATAACCTACTAATAACAGTTAAGTAGCTAAATGTCTTGAACGTTAATAATGTTTACGGTGCTTTCTGGTATGCACAAGAATACAGTTTAGTGTGTTTGAATACGTTTATTTTGTGTGGAAGAATTCAAATTAACCCAAAAAACTTTCTAGCCTCGAATGTCTCTATTGTCTGCTTCTAAGATATCTAAATTTATCTGTAGAATCAGTGAAATTCTGAAGACTACATATACTCCAAAATCCAAAGATGTGTGGGAATAATTAAAAAATTGAAACAATGTTTATTAAACTCTAAGATTAATTTTGTTGTGTTCTGTCTTTTTGTTCTGACTGACTGACTGACTGACTGACTGACTGACTGACTGACTGACTGACTGACTGACTGACTGACTGACTGACTGACTGACTGACTGACTGACTGACTGACTGACTGACTGACTGACTGACTGACTGACTGACTGACTGACTGACTGACTGACTGACTGACTGACTGACTGACTGACTGACTGACTGACTGACTGACTGACTGACTGACTGACTGACTGACTGACTGACTGACTGACTGACTGACTGACTGACTGACTGACTGACTGACTGACTGACTGACTGACTGACTGACTGACTGACTGACTGACTGACTGACTGACTGACTGACTGACTGACTGACTGACTGACTGACTGACTGACTGACTGACTGACTGACTGACTGACTGACTGACTGACTGACTGACTGACTGACTGACTGACTGACTGACTGACTGACTGACTGACTGACTGACTGACTGACTGACTGACTGACTGGCTGACTGACTGACTGACTGACTGACTGACTGACTGACTGACTGACTGTCTGTCTGTCTGGCTGGCTGGCTGGCTGGCTGTCTGTCTGTCTGGCTGGCTGGCTGTCTGTCTGTCTGACTGTCTGTCTGACTGTCTGTCTCATCACTTTCTTCTCCAGTTCAAAGCAGTTCTCTTGGACTTGACGTCGCCAAATCCTCCCATGCTAGGCTCCGATATACCCGATAAACCCGTGGACCCCGAGTTAGAAGAAGTCCGGGAAGACTTGGTTGTGGTCCGGTACAAACTGCTGCTGTTGAGTATGGTCAGCGCCGTGGTCAGTGCCGTATCGGGCTTCTTCTCCTTGGCCACTTGTGCAGCCGTAACATAGTGGTTGTAAGCCAAACTCTCGTAGTCGGTGTTGATCTTCAAGAATTCGATCTCCTCCTTGAAATTGACGCGGTAGAGCTCCACCAATGCATCATGCGATGGTCTCATGCTTGGAGCCACCAACTTGCCGTGTAGATGCAAGCATCTGCTCAAAATGGACGTCAAGTCATGGAACGAGTTACGCAAGAGACGGATGTTGTAAGCATAGTCGGGCTTGCCGTCGTAACGAGGGTCTAAGAAGAACGCCCTGTACTGGCCCACTCCACCATTGACGGGTGCATCCACCGTACCGGCCAAATGTCTGCTCAAGTCGTTGAGTAGCGATACGTAATCTGACTTCTCGCGGTACGCCATGTTGATGATGCTCTCTAACTGCACAATCTCGTTGTTCTTGTTCATGATGGTACGGATAGCGTTTTCCAAAGGTGACAAACGAACCACTGTGGTGTTTTTGATCTCGCTTCGTTTCATGAGCGTAGGGAACGAAACCAGCGTCTCATAGGTTACTTCCTCGGTCCAGAGGTCAAACACAGACGTAGACCCGGGGATCTTCTTAGTCACCGAGAAGAACCGAAGATTCTTGTTTCGGGCGTATTGCCGGACTCCAATGGATGTGTTCAAGATCTTATCGGAGATCTCGTTGACTGGTTCCACGGCGTTCACGTGCAAGTAACGTCCCGTTTGCACCTTCTTCTTGAGTTCCAAAGCATGTGCATCATCCGTAACGATCCGTGCTCCCGGGTACAACTTCAACAAGCGCTCGTGGATCGACGTGATGTGCTCAAATGGAAGACCCTCGTAGATCTGTTCCTTGCCTCTAATATTCTCTGGGAAACCTCCTCCAATGTATGCCACACGGTAGAACGAAGGACTCAACTTGTCGGACGACTCCAAATCCAAGTAGAGCTTGGCCAACTTCTGGTGCACGTATGCAAACGATTTAAGGTCGAACGTGTGCTCGTTATAAGCCTCAAGAAGCTCGTTATAGGTATCCGTGGCCCTCTCCAAACTGTTACCCTTTATATAGTTCTGGGCAATCATCTTGATGAGCGTTTCCTTACGCTCGAATGACGTTTGCTCGGGGAACTTGGGCCTGTAGGAAGCAGGAAGCACCAACTGGTGGTCCCAGGTGTAGGTGGAGGCCAACAACTCCAAACTCAAAGCAGCCTGAATAAAATCGTTCTTCTTGATGTTTTCCTCGAACATCAGACTAATGAACGAGTGAAACAACTCCGGCTTGTTGGCGTTCTTCAAGTACGCATTAATGTTCAACTTGTGGAAGGTTCTGTCGTCCTCAAACTCAGGACCAACGGGCACGTGGTTCAAGTCGTTCAAAACTTCAAGGAATCCAGCCAAGTTCTGGATGAACTTCACCATCATAGGATAAGCCTCATCTTCGCGGTCCAAACGAATAGTGGTCTTGAGTCTCTCAATGAATGAAAGCTGCTCATTAATACCTGGCTTGTATGCCGTCCGATAGAACACTTCATGGAGTCCAATAAGACATTCTCTCTCCACATCCACAATGGAGTCACTAAGAATGTACTCCGACACAATAATGGTCCAGATGATCTTGACACTCACAGTCTGGCATGCATTGTTCCGTTGCAAAGCAAACAACATCAAGTCCTGGAGAATAGCATAGTTGTTGCTGATGAACTCCACCTGATATCCTCCAAACATGGTGAGGTTGAACCGGGTGGTATCTTCAGGCGTAGCGTCCCAGGCCAAGGCATCCCACAACTCATTAACGATATCAGCCACTCTATCACGAATAGAACCCGTGATCTGGTGACATGCTTTTCTGGGAATGGTGGAGAGATGCTCCACGGAAACTGGAGCCAAAGTACACAACTTCAAGAGTGACTTAATGTAGTTACCCCAAAGGGATCTGTCAAACAAGTCTGGTTGTTCCACATTGGGAATGAAGTGGGCAATCATGAGCACGCGGAGAAGCTCCAAGGCCAGCAAACACCCTTCGGCAATCATGGAATATGCAGAAAGCCACTTATCTTCAGGGAAGTACTTACCCTGTCTCATGAGCTGGATGCCTCCCAAAATGGTCAAGATATCTTCGTTGAGACCATTGTTGGATGTACACTTAGTGGGGTCGAAGAAATCGTTCTTGATGTCGGTTCCAGAAATCAAGTAGAAACCTTCAGGTCCTGCAGCCTCGTGACCAATCCTAGCCACATACACGAAGATGGTGGCCAATTCCACTAAAACTTCCACCACCACTTCAGATTCCACCACCGAGTCACAGAACATCTCGGGGAATGGATACTCACGCTGGAACAATTGCGTGAACGCCCGCTTGCTGTTGAAATAATCATGGCTTCTCGTGTACTTGTTGTACTTGATGAAAGTTCTGGAAAGAGCACCCAAATGCTTGACTAATGAGAAGCAAATGTGTTGCACTCCTGGCTTATCCATGTTCTCCTGGAGAAGCTCACACACACAGTTCATGACAGAAGATGCCAAACGGGTGGCCTCGATGTCCAAGGGACCCAAGTACACCTCCATACACCACACCACACACTTGCCCACCAAATCGTTCATGGTATCGATGTTGCGAGAGATCTTGCATGCAAAGAGACGCTGGATGAGAAGCATCTTGGTGAGCACGATCTTGTGGTCCTTTGTGGCAGCAATGTTGCGCTTATCAAACTGTTCTTCGTCTACACCCAAACCTCTGACACCGACGGAGTCAATGAAGGAGGTGATCACGTCCAACAACTGTGCAGGGTGGAAGTAGTCTTCAAAAGCAAGCACGAAATCGGGCAATTCCATGATAAGCACCTGGTCATTAATAAGAGCCTGAGACTGGATATTGACAAAGAACGAAGCCGATTTGAAGAGCGACTTCAAGGCTCTCATGAAGTGATCTGAATCTCCCTTTTGGGTAGGGTAAAGTGAGATCTTGATAAGAAGGGCCACGATACGGCACACAGACCTCGACATGGAGTTCCAGTTGGACTGGGCTTGGGTGAAGATCTCCGAGATCTTGTTCAAGAGGAAAACTCCCACGTTGGCCTGGATGTCCTTTTCATTCACGAAAGTATCGAACATGTAGAGGTACTGGTCCTGCTTACCGAAAATGGTGTCCAACAACTGCACAATGGTCTTGAAGGTTACATCCAAGAGCATCTCGTATTGAGGGTTTGCTTGTTTGGCCAAGCAAATCTCGGCAATCTTAAAGAAAGCCGATAAAAGTTCGGGGAAAAAACGCACCATCTGGTAAATATCCAACTTGCAGAAATCCACCAACGAGCTGTTGAGCTCATCAATACCCAGAGGTCCAGAGTAGAAAAACCGCTCACACTGGAAGATGTTCTCGATGCATCCCTCGGTATTGTAGTCCTTTCCAATGTACTCGGTGTGGATCTGCACCTGAGCCACGGGCAGTTTGCGGGCATCAAGTCCCCACAACTCCACGTTGTAGAAGTCCTTACGGTTGTACTCCACCAACCGACTGCCACTACGGTACATCACCTCTCCTGTACCCACAAGCACTCCGTTGACGTATAAGGCAAGAGCAATGGCATCTTGACGAAGAGTCTTTTTTCCAGCGACTTTGGCGATTCCGTTAACCTTGACGATTTCTCCAATCACCTCGTTGGAAAGCGTGGACACGAATTGCCACGTGGGCTTCTCGATCTGGTTGGAAGCCTTGGCAAACGTGATTCCTGGGTCATTTGGTGCACTGATTTCCACTGTCAACAAGTCGTCCTTGCCGGTTTCTCCGAGCATGGAAATCTTGCCCATTTTCAAGTAGATCCGCTCGTAATTCTCGGCTAAGGGGTCGAAAAAGATCGGCTTGATCTTGGCAATTGGTGCACTCTTACTATCAGTAGCATGACCATTAGAAGAGGACGTCACATCAAGGTAATCCTCTGATTCCGAGAGCTGGTGCTTGAACTCCTTGACGGAAACAACCAACTTCTCTGCACGTGGGTTGACTGCAATACCCTCATTGGAGCCACTGATGATCCGGTCCACTGCTTCTCCCCATCCATTGTTCTCGACTTTGCTGGCGTCGAATTTCTTAGCGGAAAGGTACGAGCCGTACAACTTAATGGAGAACTGGTGGGAAGCTCCAGAAGCCAAAGAGCCCTGGTTCCGGGAAAAGATACGTGTGATATCGGCCACACCGGCAGCCACACCCTTCTTGACCCTGCTGATCTGCAGCACCGTGACATCCTTATGGGGCAAGTCCACCTCCTCGGTCAAGACAGCCACCAAGTAAACCCGATTGTTCTCCACCTCGGATGCAGGAATGTTCCGGAAAAGAGCAGCAGAGATCTTCTCCACAAACACCAACTCGTCCACGGAATTGGTGTGCACTGCAAACGCTTCAGTCAACCGTTTCTTGGTGTTACGTATGTACAAGTATGCAATCATACCTGCAAAACCCGAAGGCTGGAAGCTGGAAGAGCCACTAACAGATTTGAAATCTACCAAAATGTGCGATGGAGGCTCGTGCACAAGTTTGTGGTTACGGGCAGGCTCCAACACAAAGGCCAGGCGGTTGTAGTGGGCGTTGATGGGGAATTTCGGATACAACGCACACAACTCCTGGTTCAAGGCCAACTGCGAGGGCGACGCATTGTCCAATGACACCAAGGCACCAGAAAAGGCGTTACGGGCCAAAATGGCCTTGTAGCCCGAGATATCGGTGTTCTTGAAGTCCAAATCGTAAGACTTTTCGTTCAACCGAGCAGCCTTCAGCGCCAACTTTTTGGGGATCTTATTCAATAAGAACGTAGCGGTTTCCTTAGCCACCTGCACCTCGTTCTCGGTCAAAGCATTATGAGTCAACTTGATTCTGTTCTCGTCTAACCCATGGTAGATCTCCGAGAGCTTGTTGAAGAGCCGGAACTCTCCAATAGAGTAAAGTGCAAAGATGTGCGACGTCAAGAGGTTCATGGCATACACGATCTCACTGACCAAGTCTCCAGCAAACGTAAAACTATCGAATGGCAAGGGGGGAATCACGGCACGAGAGCCTTCAGCCAAGCCGTTGGTGGCCTCGTTATACCGGATCTCCAGCTGTTTCAAAGTAGGAGCCAAAGTGTCTCCAACATTAACATTGTTATAGTCATCAGCAACCTTCATCAAGTTAAGGGGGAGCTCTTCAATGACCTCCACATACTTCAAGGGGAACACCACTACCTGGATGTTCAAGCCGGGTAAGTCGTCCAAGTTGACCGAGTGGATGGTGTAGTCGTGAGGGAACGGCCGGGTAAGCGAGTATCCACGAGCCCACTTATCATCCTTGGTCTCGAAAATGTACACTTCGTCTCCGGAGTACAAGTTTTTGAAGTTGTCATTTTTCAAAGTGGGGTGCTTGTCGAAAGGGAGGAAAGGCTTGAAGAGTCTCCCATGGAGGAAGTGCTCTGTGGGGGTCCAAGTCATGTGACAAAAGAGTTTCGGGGGTGATTCAGGGGCGTTTCAGAAGTGTTTCAGAAATACAAGCGTTCTGAGGGTCGGAAAGGGCCTGGATCCAAGAGTGTCGATGAGAATCGGGGGTGGATTCTCTTGGTTGGGTGGAGAAAAGAGAGGAGGACTTGGGGGAGACTTTCGCTGGCCGCTGACGAGTGGGTGCGCGGTACCTACATATAGTATAAGACGACATATAGGACGCATTGTCCGCATCGCCCGCAGTTTCCTGCACATAGGTTTTTTCTCCTGCATCGCGTACGCCCTATCTCTTATTTCAGTTACCCTGAACCACCAGCATTCCACTCCCAAATTCCCGAGTGCACGGGCCTCCAATCGGGTATAATTAAAGTGGTAAGTTTGTATGCAGTTCTGGGGTAGGGGATTTCCCTGTTTTTCTGCATCCTGACCCTATCCTTTTGCCGTATACTTGGCCTCCATTGTTCAAAGGCTTATAATCGGGTGCACGGGTGTGCACTTTCGGGGCTGTACTCTGCATTGTCTTCTGTGCATCAGGTCATTACCCGACCTGCACATAAGCCGTGCGTTTAAAGTAAATGCCCATTGAACTCGTCTGTTTGACACCATGTCAACATATCCAGGCTTTAATTCGGAAAGTCTTTCGAGCAAGTGAAGTTTGATGTAAAGAAGTGTATTTACGAGAGTTTTATATACAGGTATGTGTTTCATTTCCATGCTCAAAATTTACAAATGTGTGATTCGGAGTTCAGGTAAATTCGAGCTCGAGCAAAAGTCGAGATTCCAGGCAATATACTTCTGGATTGAAGAAATTTTGTTGAGAATGTGCAATAATTGATCATTCCAGAAAAATGAAGGTTCACTCTTTAGAAAGTATAGAGTGTACCATACTTCACTTTGGTGGTTCTTGTTGAAGGTTCAGCTCCAGCATGATATGTTTATATTGAAAGTTTAGAAGTTCCGAAACTATATTAGTTGGAAGTCTGGATCCTACTCTAGTGTTAGTTAATCAATCAGAATATTGTTCTGAGGAACATATCAAGATGTCCCCTACTCCCAGACCCCCAGAAACAGCCAGACCTCTAGAAACAGACAGACCTCTAGAAACAGACAGACCTCTAGAAACAGACAGACCTCTAGAAACAGACAGACCTCTAGAAACAGACAGAGACATTTTTATAGTGTACTTAAAGGGTACTGTTCTGTACTGTAGTGTACTGAAATGTAGTCTAGTCTAGTCTAGTCTAATGTAGTGTACTGAAATGTAATATAATATTCTAATAGTATATTGAAGTGGAAATGTAAAATGTTACCTTTGGAATGATCCCCTTACGTATACCAATACAGTTAGAGAGAAAGTGTTCGGCCAGAAGTTAGGAATTATTTGGACATCTCGAAAGACCAGGGGATCACCATCCTCTAACACAGTACGGATTTCTCCAATATCAGTACAGCAAAGTTTACGACAGTCACGGACATTAAGCTGAGCTGCAGAGCTAGCGGATTCACTACTGGGAAAATCTGGAAAGATATCTCATGCCTACCATAGTTGATATCTATATAGGTGTAGTTTATTGTAGTGTAGTATATTCTAATAGTTGAAAACCTTATGTTTACATTGCAGAACAATATCACTGAGCTTTGTTATTGTTTCAAATATTCACAACCAGTGAGTTCAAAGCTAGTGATGAGTTTTGTATTCTCTTACAGATGTTGAAACAAGGATACTAAAGGGAACTAGACACATTGATGTACCTGGAAAGGATTGGAGTCCTAAGAAGGTAACAGTGCAATCATGTAACAGGAAGGTAACAAATAGTTCCAAGAACAACGGTTGAACCAGAATTGCCAGTGTTATGGTACTAATACCTTTTTGGTCAAGGAGTCTTATTGTCGGAGGTTATACCTCTATGCAATGTCAGAAAGAGAATCGAGTGTTGCCAGATTTATAAAGAACAAGAGACAATTTTGGGTTGATTATAACTTAGATACATAATCATTCCAGTCTATGAATTAGTAGATGACAAAATGCAACAGATTTATTTTAATAATAAATTCTAGTAAATTCTAGTTAATTCTAGTTAATTCTAGTTAATTCTAGTTAATTCTAGTTAATTCTAGTTAATTCTAGTTAATTCTAGTTAATTCTAGTTAATTCTAGTTAATTCTAGTTAATTCTAGTTAATTCTAGTTAATTCTAGTTAATTCTAGTTAATTCTAGTTAATTCTAGTTAATTCTAGTTAATTCTAGTTAATTCTAGTTAATTCTAGTTAATTCTAGTTAATTCTAGTTAATTCTAGTTAATTCTAGTTAATTCTAGTTAATTCTAGTTAATTCTAGTTAATTCTAGTTAATTCTAGTTAATTCTAGTTAATTCTAGTTAATTCTAGTTAATTCTAGTTAATTCTAGTTAATTCTAGTTAATTCTAGTTAATTCTAGTTAATTCTAGTTAATTCTAGTTAATTCTAGTTAATTCTAGTTAATTCTAGTTAATTCTAGTTAATTCTAGTTAATTCTAGTTAATTCTAGTTAATTCTAGTTAATTCTAGTTAATTCTAGTTAATTCTAGTTAATTCTAGTTAATTCTAGTTAATTCTAGTTAATTCTAGTTAATTCTAGTTAATTCTAGTTAATTCTAGTTAATTCTAGTTAATTCTAGTTAATTCTAGTTAATTCTAGTTAATTCTAGTTAATTCTAGTTAATTCTAGTTAATTCTAGTTAATTCTAGTTAATTCTAGTTAATTCTAGTTAATTCTAGTTAATTCTAGTTAATTCTAGTTAATTCTAGTGTAGTGTAGTCTAGTATATGTTGGACCTACCACTACTCATAGAGGTATCTTCAAGCCTACGAATGTCAATGACTCATCCAAGTCACCATAACCCGTGACTTGGACTTATCCATTCACCTTAACTCATGACATGGTATTTAACTGCCTTTCTTCACTTCTCCGGTATTCACCGGTTCGCTATATAATCCCTTAGATTCCCACTTATTGGGAATCCATCAACAAATGAAAATAACTCCAAGTATTAGACGTATTCAAGAATCTAACAGTATATTCTAGTATAGTGTACTAGTGCAATGTACTTTAGTATCAAACTTACATATCCCTGTATATCTATATATACTATAACCTAAGTTGAAAGATTAAGAGCGTTGGATGATAACATTCCGGTTGTTAGAGAGATACAGAATACCAATGTTGATGTAGCTCTTCAAGTACTTACCTATCTTGGGACTATGTATTTATGAAAGTGACTAATGAGTAACTTTTGGAACTGACTTTTGGGACTGACTTTTGGGACTGACTTTTGGGACTGACTTTTCAGACATCGAGACAGTATCTATTAAAGTATCTACTGAAGTATCTATTGAAGTATCTACCTAAGTGGACCAAAATATTCCAAGACCTTAATCGTTTATTCTGGCAAAAGCCAGACTAAGAATCTCATCACAGATTTTCCATGCTTTTCCATGCTTTTTCATGCTTTTCCATGCTTTTTCATGCTTTTTCATGCTTTTCCATGCTTTTCCCTGCTTTTTCATGCTTTTTCATGATTTTTCATGCTTTTTCATGCTTTTTCATGCTTTTCCTTCTCGTATGACCCGAAAAAGTGCATCTGCCATTGTTTCTGACTGCAATATCAACTTGACTGGGACATACAAGCTCAAGGGCTTACTTTGGGTTGCTCTTGATATGCAATTTATCCTGGGATACCGTCTCAATACTTCAAACCAGTTCAATTTTTTACTGGTTGACTTGAAAAATCTCAGAAAAGCCAGAACAGAAAGAAAATGAACGAATACATGGAGTACATGACATCTGTAATAACCCTCCAGGCAATAAACAGAACTGGAAATGTTATGTTCTTTTAATACATTTATGCTTAAACTCTTATATTCGTTGATGGTTCCTCAAAGAGAGAAACCGAAGTGGTTTATATAACTTTGAGAGAATCGTGGAACCGAAAAACTCTCCACCAGAACAATGGTAAGGATTGTTCTGGAATATTCGAAAGGGGCCATCTATGCACGAAGTGCCCTGATGGCCAAACTCCGTATCACCATTGTACCAATCGGACTGAGAGGCTTCATAATACCTTCATAGGCGGGGCCCTGCCTATGGTGGATCTAACAGGAAAGCTTAAAGAGTTTTATGATAATAGTTATAATGATGAGGATAATGGTATTACTAAAAAAAAAAAAAAACAGAACCTATATTCATTTGTGTTTTCAAAGAAAAAGTGACTCAAAAATTTCCTTTACTGGATGTGGAACTATTAACTTCTGACCAGCTTTCTCACTTGCTGCTCACTTGAAAGCCGTGGTGCGCACACAGAATGTGTTAATGGACCAATACGAGAAAACGTTAGTGAACCATTTCTATGTGGCTGACCAACTTGACAAATACCTAAACTCTCTCCTACAACATTTCAGGGCCACCGGAAAATAATTCGTGAAAATATGTACCGAAATGGCCTCCCAGGACCTTCTCTCGAATGATGTCTTGGATAACTATGAAGACAGGTTGCGCTTAGTGTTGGAAGAATTGGCACAAATGTAAACTATGAACCTTAGTGTGAGGGATAGTCTCTTGAAAATGCAATTGGATTTATTACCAACAACCAATATGTCACCCTGAACTGTATTCCTTGGTTATTGAAAGGACCGCCTGATGTACCCTTGAACAGGGTGTATGCAGGACTACAAATAACTATACTACTCTACTACTCTACTACTCTACTACTCTACTACTCCACTACTCCACTACTCTACTACTCTACTACTCTACTACTCTACTACCAAGCAAGTCAGAGTTCTTCAGTCCATATAGTCTTGGTATTTGACCATATTAGAAATTTTGAAGTATATGGATTCGTGAAAACCAAATCTGACAGAGGATGCTTTACAAAGAACATCGTGAATAAATGCTCGAAGAAATAAAGGATATTTATAGTACTCTATGTGGACGAGTAATTAGTCGGAATAGAGACTGACAAAGACTATGAGAACTTCGAAGAGTACATGACAAACAAAGCCAAAATCAAGTTTAAAGATGATAAGGGAATGAGAGAATTTTGTGGACTTTTAATAGAGTACGTGAGCAAAGGAGTAATCAGAGATTTTGAAACTATATTTATTCTTTATATTTTTAGAAGGTCGTGCGCTACTCATAAATAGCGCAATTCAGTCTCACTTCTCACTTCTCACATTCGTATGTATACTCAGTTTCACAACAAATCCTTTACTTTATTCTTTACTTTAAAGCAATTTATTCTTTTTGATCGTCTCGTTATATACACTCCTCTAGCTTCATTTTATTTTTTTATAGTGTTTTTGATTTTTGATCCCCACTTTTATTCATGGGAGTTCTCAATCTTAGGGAGACTAGCCATTTCACTGAATAAGTAGTAATTCCACCACTAAAAGTGGGTATAAAAAATTTATTCCTCATACAATTTTTTAAAAAGGGACTATAAAAAGGACTTTAATGTATTTAATGTATTTAATGTATTTACTGTTAGTTCCACCAGAGGCAGGACACTACCTATGAAGGTATTATGAAGCCTCAGTCCGATTGTTACTATGGCCATTGTAAACGCAGTGTTATGACCATCGTTGTATGAAGTACTATGATATTCTTTTCAAATATTTTGGAATCTTTACTATTGTTCTAGTGGAGAGTTTTTCGATGCCACGTTTCTCTCAAAGTTATATAAGTCACTCCGGTTCCTCAAAGAGAGGAACCATCAACGAATACAAGTTAAGACTAACACACGTTATTAAAGAACATAACATATTTAATTGATTCACTGTATTTAATTTATTTAGATTTTTATCTAATAAATACTACCCTTCGTGAATCGGGTATTAAACATGTATTAGCCCTAGAATTGCCAGGCGTATACCAATTAGCAAGGTACTATCAAATAAACGATAACTGATTTAATGAGCCATTCGCCGTTTCACTGTATAATGCTATACTTGGACATGCATGGCTTAATCTTTGAGACAAGCATATGATCACTGGCAGGATCAACCAGATAACTATGAAGAAGTTATTTTTTTGGGGTTGTCCACTGACTCGTAGTGATAAAAGATCGGAGTGATAAAAGATCGGGTTGATCTTGGAGTTTGCCATTTCTTTGGCATTGCCTAGTAATCCACTGTTTCTTTCCTTACTCGAGGAGATGTTGTCATCCCGAGACTTGGGCGATAAATCGCGAGGCCATACAGTAGCACCAAAGATTTTACTGCAGTGCGCACCCTAGAGTACGCTGAAGGGGGGAGGGAGTGAGGGAGTGAGGGAATGTGACAAAATCTTAGGGAGAACCTTCAGGAACTGGAGAACCCAGGCCTCTATTTCTTTACCCAATGACTTTAGCCAAAATCGCCCTGGACCAGCAACAGTCCCTCGCCAAACTTATATATATAGCCTCCAGCCCAAAGATCCAGCCCAAGAATCCACAAAGCAGCCGAAGCCACTTGAAAATTCTCTTCTTGTCTCTTTTTGCTCTCGACTCATCCCACTCCCATATATAACCAATGTATTTACTGTATTTACTGTATTTAATGTATTTACTGTATTTAATGTATTTACTGTATTTAATGTATTTACTGTATTTAATGTATTTACTGTATTTAATGTATTTACTGTATTTAATGTATTTACTGTATTTAATGTATTTACTGTATTTAATGTATTTACTGTATTTAATGTATTTACTGTATTTAATGTATTTACTGTATTTAATGTATTTACTGTATTTAATGTATTTACTGTATTTAATGTATTTACTGTATTTAATGTATTTACTGTATTTAATGTATTTACTGTATTTAATGTATTTACTGTATTTAATGTATTTACTGTATTTAATGTATTTACTGTATTTAATGTATTTACTGTATTTAATGTATTTACTGTATTTAATGTATTTACTGTATTTAATGTATTTACTGTATTTAATGTATTTACTGTATTTAATGTATTTACTGTATTTAATGTATTTACTGTATTTAATGTATTTACTGTATTTAATGTATTTACTGTATTTAATGTATTTACTGTATTTAATGTATTTACTGTATTTAATGTATTTACTGTATTTAATGTATTTAATGTATTTAATGTATTTAATGTATTTAATGTATTTTGTTATACTCTGGTTACCGCAGGTACTCTGGTTACTATGTTCATTCGTCGATGGATCCTCCTTCTGAGGATCCAGTGCAATTTATATAACAATTGAAGAGAAACGTGTCATTGAAAAACTCTTCACCAGAACAATGGTGGGGATTGTTCTGGTATTGGAGACAGCTCATCATTTGCGATGGCCGAACGCCGTGCTACGGCGTTTGCACTAGCCCTTTTTAGGATCGGGCAGAGAGGCTTCACAATACCTCCATAGGTAGGTCACTCTACCTTTGGTGGATCTGACATATTTACTGTATTTAATGTATTTAATGTATTAATTATGGCTTGTTGGAGATGGTATGGAAGGTGAAATTGTGTGTGGAGTGAGGATGGGTGAGGGTGAAGATAATGATGGAAGGGAGATTTTGGGTGAGGGTTAGAAACATAATCGAGGATGGTGAGGGTAGTGAGGATGGTGAGGATGGTGAAGAACGGTGAGGGTAGTGAAGAACGGTGTGCGGGTTGGTGCAATGGAGGAAAGAGACAGGAAGAGACAGACAAACATAGTTATAGATATAAGAAGCAGAAGAGAAGTGGACTATAAAAAGGACCATGATATATGGAGTCAATTTCGCTGATAAAATCTTCTAAAGTTTAACTATTCACATAAACCAGTAATATATCATATAATAACATATTTCCAATAACATATACCCATTAGATATAAATCCCATATGTCCAATAAAATACTGATGTATAGTAAGATATTATATTATTCTCAACTATACATAAAAGATATTTAAAATGGCACATTAATCTTATATATTAGAATGCCATCTGTTGAGCGTTGTAGTACACGCTGTCATAGTTAGGAACACTTGTCATTGCTCTTTAATAACTTCAAGAGCTTTGGGATGGTAGTAGTCATTGTTGTTCTCAGGGATTGTCAGGTGTATTATAGATCTGTACTAAAAAGTCCTTGATATTTTAGTTACTGCTGATGGTGGTGGCTGTACATATTCGTTCCAGGCCATTGGTAATTTATCCCCTTCGAAGGTGTTCAATTAATAATCCGCACTGCTTTTCGGAGTGCCTCGGGCAAAAAGTTAATTGGTAGCTTTGTTAATTGATAGCTTTGTATGCATAAGTAAGCATCTCATCTTGCTTTAAAGAGTTGTTCGATACATTCGTTCAAGTAAACCATTTTGATGTGAAGCATGAGGAATAAGTAAATAGTTGCACAATTCTTTGTTTTTCGCAGAACTGCACGGAGTTGCGCGCTCTTAAATTCACCCCCATTATTGTTGTACTTTGTCATCTAATAACTCATAAATTGGAAGGATTATCTCTAAACTATACTCGACCCACAACCTGGTCTCTTCGTCCCTTCGTCTTCAGTTCACCGCCCGCTCCCTTTTCCGCGGGACGTCGTCCACTCTCCGTCTATTCCTGCATATCACTGTTTCATCTGTCCTGCTTACATGCAGTCACATGGAACATGCAGTACATCAGAGATGTACTGATTCCTCATGTTCCAACATTAAATTCACCCCCATTATCCAATCTCAATTCTGTTGTGTAGTACTGTTTCTGAAACTTTGTTTGACTTTGGAGTATAAATTTCTTTATGCAGAAACCTGCTTCGCTTTTCAATCTTAGTGGCACAGTCTCAACGTATGTTGTATACTTATGGATAAAATATTTAACATATAAGATAAATCTTTAACATATAAGATAAATATTTAACATGTTAGACCCACCATGGGTAGTGTACTACCCATGTGGATGCTGAAGCCCTGCACTGGTCGATCAGATGTTGAGCGGCCTTCGGCCCTCAATACGACCTCTATTCCTCTATGCCGGACCAGTCTATATAAGGTGCGATGGTTCCTCCTTGAGGAATCATCGACGAATAAACATACAAAACACACTAGAACAGAGTACTGGACGTAAACCAGAATCTAACATAACATATAAGATATAAATATTGTCAGATCCACCATAGTGCTCTACCAATTGAGGTAGCTGGAACATTCTCTGTCTAATTTTAAAATTAGCAATCAAAGATCCTTCACTTACGTAATACTTTGTACTACCACTATAACAGAACTATAGCTACTAGTCCACTATATCATATACTATTACACACTACAGTACTACAGACTACAGTACTACAGACTACAGTACTACAGACTACAGTACTACAGACTACAGTACTACAGACTACAGTACTACACACTACAGTACTACAGACTACAGTACTACAGACTACAGTACTACACACTACAGTACTACAGACTACAGTACTACACACTACAGTACAGTGTAGTATGTATAGTATAGTGTAGTATGTATAGTATGTATAGTGTCAGATCCACCATACGTAGTGCTCTACATGTTGAGGTATCTGTTGAGGTATTACGAAGCTTCCCTGCCTGATACTAATAATGTCCATTGTATAAGACCTTCTACAAGCTTCGTACTCAGCCTTCCTTCTCTTGAAAAATTTTCTAAGTAGCTCAGATTTCTCCTCTTTAGGTTTGAACGGTGATGAACATAGTAAACAAAGTACCTGACGTAACAAGAATCTAAGAGTAAAGGTGTTGGGATCTTTGATGGGCAAACTTGACTAACTAGTCCTAGTCTAGCATGAAAATAGTCAGAATAGAGACATACATAGTAGTGTACAGTTTACACAATAGTATACAGTTTAAACAATAGTATACAGTTTACACAGTAGTGTACAGTTTACACAATAGTATACAGTTTACACAGTAGTGTACAGTTTACACAATAGTGTACAGTTTACACAGTAGTATACAGTTTACACAATAGTGTACAGTTTACACAGTAGTATACAGTTTACACTACACTACCACTATACAGCTACTAGGTTAATAGGGCACTGCACATTACGGTTTATAACTACGGTGTTGCACCAGGTATATATGTCACCAGATTATACGTAGTAAGTAGTGACTAATTGTAGTAGAGACTGATTAGTACAAAGTAGAAAGTTTTCCGGATCAATGGAGGTCAATGAAGGTCAATGAAGGTCAATGAAGGTCAAAAGGGTTTATGGAACCAACTGCCATTATGTACTTTGATTTGCACTAGTGGCTATGTTTAATGTGTATATTCTTTTACACATTTATGCCTTGTTGATACCATGTTCGTTGATGGTTCCTCAAAGAGAGGGACCAGAGCGGATTATATAACTAAGGAGAGAAACGTGGCATCGAAAAACTCTCCATAGAACCTAGCAACGACCGGATGAATACGCGACCCCGCATACGCGACCCCGCTGTCAATTCAAACGGCCAAAGTTATGACCTTATCCCGGTAGAACTGTGTGGCATAAGGTATCATGTCTCCAGCTCATATTTTGGTGACTTCAGCTATGGATGTTCTGCGGAGCTTTGAGACGAATTGATAAAACATTGCAAACACTGACTGGTGACTTGACTTTTGCAATGTCGTAAGGTGCTGCCAACTTTGAGCGAACTTTGAGCGAACTTTGAGCGAGCTTTAAGCGAACTTTGAGCAAAAGTTGAACAAAGTTTTAGTGAAATCTGGGAATGTCTGGCATTTGGGGAACTCGTGATGTGACAGTTTGAGTTTGTATCAGTAGACCGATTGAATCTTGAACCTCTTGACCTGTTGAACTTTTTGACTCGTTAAACTTTTTGACTCGTTAAACTTTTTGACTGGTTGAACTTCCTGGAAGCGAGATTCCGTATTTTTTGGTCAAACTAACTTAGCTTTGCTGAAGGAAGGTTAGCGGGCCGCCAGTGTGCGGTAAACCTGCGTTGAGGGTTTCCGCAATGGTAACAGAATCACCAATTGAACATAGTAAACAAAGTACCTGACGTAACAACACGAATCAAACAATACTAGTTAATTCATTTAAATAATCCTTTGAATGTATCACCTCTTATAACTGATCTATCTGTTATAGATCCCAGTTCTGTTCAGATTCACGGTACGTTTGTCGTGTTCAAATCCAGTAGGTTGTCCTGTTCAGATCCAGTAGTTTGTCCTGTTCAGATCCAGTAGTTTGTCCTGTTCAAATCCAAAAGTCAGTCCTGCTTAGATCCAAAAGTTTATCCTGTTCTGTTATCTGATATTTTCTCATGCAATCATGTGGGCGAGTTTATGAAACACGTCTCGGAAACTCCTCATGTTATACTCTCGACCACCGTCCCACACGTAGATATCATTTTCCCGCCGCCCGCTGTCAAAGTCCAACGTTTCTAGGTGCAGGAAACTGGAGCCCTTGATGACCCGGTGTCCAAGGTAAAGAAGTGCAAACACTATGAGCGCTCCGTAGCTGGAAAAAAAGAACATGGTGTTCCAGTACCCGTCCAAAAATACCACAAAGCCCATGGACAAGAGTACGATGCCCAGCCCAATAACCCCGAATATCGCCGAGTACGGCTGCAACGGTGACTTGTAGGGGTACGCCTTGTGGTCACGAGGCACGGTGTCGGGCCGTTTCTGGAGCCCATAGTAGAACCGCACGTACAGGATGCACATGGCAAACCACACGAACACGCCCGTGGCCGAGATCACCGACGTCAAGTTCTGAAACACTATGGTCGATTGCCTCGTCACACACGTGTACGAGAGGAAAGCTGGGAGAATGGCCACCATCACTGCATAGTAAGGCGTGCCGAACCGGTTGCACCTCTTCAAGAAACTGGGCGCCATATCCTGGAGAGCCAATGAGAAGGCCGTTCGGGACGACACGTAGAGGTGTGAGTTGCCACAAGAAAGAGCAAACACAAACAAACATACGTTGCCCACCACGCTCCAGCTGCAGAGCCCTGCACTTTGGAATGCCACCACCCATGGGCTCTGGAAACCACTGCCTAGCGAACCGTATGACGACACGCGGTTTTTGCACTTGCTCCCGCCCAAGTACTGCACCACCTGGTTGCTGGACAAGTCGTATGCAGAAACCGCCAGCGTGCCTTGGTAATACCGGAGAAGCCTGGGGTCGCCTGCATATAGGTTCAACGACACCATGAACAGCGCCAAGCAGTAGAAGATCAAGATGCGCCAGAAAACCCGTTTGGTTGCCGATGGGAGCGCCTTCCGGGGGTCTTTAGCCTCACACGCTGCAATGCACACAATTTCCGTGCCACTATAAGCATAGGAGGCAATATTAATGGCAGTCAAGAGCGAGAGGAACCGGCCCAAGTTGCCATTTATGGCCCGGTCAGAATCGCCCAACCCGGTGCTGGAGAGATCAAAAGTCGGCCGAAAAAGCCCAAATATGATCTTTTGTTCGAAGTCGGATTTCTCGTATTGCCAGTACTTGAAGCCCGTTACGCCCTGGTCTCCCATGGCGCCACGATTGATCACAATCATCACGATAATGCCCCCAAGCGTAGCCACCACCTTGAACAAACTGCACAAGTACTCGATTTCGCCAAATATCAGCACCGGAATCATGTTGCTGACAAAACACACTCCCAAAAACAACGAGGTGAAGCCAGCAGTAGCACCTGCATTTAACCCGATTTCGGTGCTGGGGAACGAGCTCAAAATAATGATCGATGCCACCACCTCGCCCGCAAGGCCCAAAGAGAAGCTAAAGAAGTAGAGCCAGCCCGTGGCAAAACCAAAGGACTCGTCCACGAATCGTGAACTGAGCCCAGAAACTCCATCCACTACCGAAACAAACGTCACCATCTCGCAGAACGAGTTGACTGTGGCCAACACCAAGAGCCCCACCAATAAAAACGCCAAGAGCGTACCGAACCCGCCGGCCATTGTAAATGCCTTGCCGCTATTCAAGTAGAGCCCCACGCCAAGCGTGCCTCCGAGCGAGATCATCTGGAGATGCCGCACTTTAAGGCTTCGGTGGAGGTAATGGCTTTTCTTCTCCTGTTTCCCAAAGGAAAAGTTGCAAAATGGCCACCTGGAAGGAGGCCTTGCTGAACTGGGGCGCCGCTTCGACTTGCCTGTTTCAGAGCTTTTACTCTCAAGGTTTTCCTGGTGGTACCGCTGAAACTCCTGTGCATCTAGCACTTGGAGCGGCTTGGGACCACTGCCCTGCCAGCCGGACACCTTATCCGCTATACGCTGGTTCAACTTGGTCAACTCCACAAACTGGCTGAACTCGTCTAGACTGGAAAGTCCAAACGTGGACCCGGTCTCTCCACGGTCACGTGCCGCGGCCTCGTACCACGCTACGTAGGGGAACTTGTTGGCGGAATTGCCTTGAATTTCCGATAGATCGCTTCTTCTGGCAAGTGCCTGCATGATCTGACTATCTAGGGACACTGAAGTTTGGTCCCAATCCTTGGAGACGCCGAGGTCTGTTCCTGTATGTAGACTCAGCAGGAAGGTCGAGTTGGAGGAATTTTTGGAGCCCAAAAAGGGTTTGATTTTAGGGAAAAAACGTCCATTGTTCGGTAGAGACAGCCCGGTTTTCGATGAGTCGTGCCCATCTTTTCGTGATTTCTGGTTTGGGCTCGGTAGCTCTGAGCTTGGAGGCTGAGCCTCCGAATTTCCTTCTTTGGAGTCATCTGAGTGGCTTTTTTTCTGTCTATTCTGGTACTCCTGGAATATCTGTTGGATTCCAGCATCTGTATTAAGAGAGCCAGCATCGGAGGTTGGAGCTGAAAAGTCCGCCAGGCTTCTTTGGTTTTCGGTAGCTGGCTTCTCAAAGGGGGACTGTGGGACGTTGGGTACTTCATTTAGGGGGGCTGCACCGATGTCCAAAGAATCCGTGCTCTGTCTGAGCCCTGAGTCTGTAGGTTCGATTTTAGGGAAAAGCTCCACCGGTAGTTCCAGGCCTGGGGTACCCATATCAGATGGTGGGAATGAGGAGGAGTTGATATCAGATGTACGACAGGCACGTGACGAGGCACGTGACAACAATACCCAAAACAGTAAAGTAGTACCCTAGAATTTCCTGATCAATGTCAAGTATCAGTGTCAAATATCAATGTCTATAATCTCCCTTGATGTCCTCATGGTTGACTACTGTGTGGTGGGTAAATAGCTACGTTATTTGTGGGGGGATGCATCCTTTTATATTACGGTCTCCGTTTTGTGACCCTTCGTTTTGTGACGCTTGTTTCAGATGATGCAGATGTAAAACAGTTTGAGGACTGAAACAAGGGCGCATATTGCAGTTCTAGACCGGCCCCAAGAATTTTGTGAATTTTATTCACGCTTTATGGCCTCACAAAGCGCAACTAAAATTCGCGTCAGAAACCCAAGGTGTAACGGTAACGACACTGTGCCCCAGCGTGTGAGCAAGCCCATCAGGCACTGAGGCGAACGGCCCAAAAATTGCAATATTAGAATGTCATCGATGATGACGTTTCAGCTGTTACACTGAAAAGAACAGATACTACACTTGATCTAAGCCAAATGGCAAAGAGATTTGGTGGGAAAAAGACGGTTAAAGGGGGCTGCGCGATTATATAGGTACCGAGTATCCGGGTAACCCCTATATAAAAACCGTACACCAAATACTTTGAAAACACCCGTACACCAAAAACAAAATCCACACAAAACTTGCACAGAGCCCACAAAGTTATCAAAAGTGTCCAAGTTTTTTCTTTTGTGATACCCCTCAGGCAAGGGTTAGTGGGCATTTTGGTTGGTGAGCTTAATCGCTATAATTAGACTAAAGGCCCCTGCATATAATCAGCCATAGTGGCAAATACGGGTCTATATCGAGGGGCGGCCAATAGAACCGAGGTAAGCAAAAGAGTGCATACAATCCAAGTTCGATGAGGTTCGATAGAATTCGATGGAATTCGAAGGAAAACGCGGGAACCCGCGGAGGTACGGGTGTGGGCTCATACATTGCACGCATACTGCATGCGTAGCGCGAGACCCGGCATGCAAAGCGATAGTGGGTTGCGGGAGGCCCAAAACGGCAGCTGCACGAGCCGCACTTCGCATCGCGCTCCACGCTAAGTTTTTCCATCTCAACCGCTTAAATAGTGCACTCATTCCCAGTCTTCATTCATCATCATGCTGTTCCGCAACCCAAAGTACAACAGAAAGTCTGCCAGATCCCACAGGGCCGGATCCCGTTCCGGTTACAGAAACCGTTACGACCACAGAAGGGCCGACCGATTCGACTCAAGGGACTCCCGGAACGACTCAAGGTACGCCAGGTACGAGTCTAGATCCAGAAACGACTTTTCCCGAACCGATAGACCTAGAAACGAGTGGTTTAGGAACGACAGATCCAGAACCGACCGTTATTCCAGAAATAATGCATACGGAAACAGAAAGTATTCTCAATACTCATATCCCCAACCCTCGGGCGAGGTGTTCATCGAAGAGCCCTTGACTGAGTCCGACAACCACGACTCTGAGAGCGAGTACGACGGTTTTGCCCACTCTGATGACGAAAAAGTGTATGATTTTGATCTCCAGGATAACCACAGTTCTTCTGAAGAGGACTCCGAGGGAGATTTTGGAGATGAGTTCAACGATGAAGATGGATTTTTCGATGAAGAAGGAAACTACTACGCCAAGAAGGACCTTGGCGAAGTATACGACATGGACTCCGATATTTCCATGGACTCCGATGTCTCCATTTCCGACAGCGACATCTCTGAAGGGTCTATCTCCGACTCCGAGGACTTCGATGTTTTGCTCGTGGACGAAGTGGACATGAACGATGTTTTGCAGAACGAAGCTTTGGACGCCATGCTTCTTGAAGGTTCTGCCAGAGACGTCAACGACGATTTGGTCAGGTACTATGATGAGTCCGAGAGCGATTCCGAGAGCGATTCTGAGAGTGAGTCTGAGACTGACTCTGAAATCCAGGAAATCATCTTGCTTCCTGCTTCCGACTCGGACTCTTCCGATTCTGAGTCTGATTCCGACTCCGACATCGACAAGGAGATCATCATCCACCCAGGACTCGAGTACCAGTCGGAATCTGACTCCGAGAGCTGCGAGGACTGTCAAGACTGCGAGGACTGCGAGTCTGATTCTGACTCTTCCGATTCCGAGTCCAGCTCTAGTTCCGACTCTGATTCTGACTCTGACTCCAGTTCCGACTCCGACTCTTCTTCTTCGGCTTCTTCGTCTTCAGACTCCGACTCCGACTCAGTATCCCTCACGGATATCGAGATCGAAGACGACTCTGACGTGGATATCGACTCCGAAGAAGAGTTGGACCAGCTCAAGCAAGCCTTGGAGCAGATGGAAGATGAGAGCGATATCGAGGTGGAGGCTGAGTCCGATTCCGACATGGACTCCGACTCCGATGCCATTGACCTCGACGACCTCTCGTCCGACTCGTCCGACGACGAAGGTGTCACCATATACAAGCACCGCTTCGACTTACCCGACCGTTACGACAGCGACAACGACTCCACAGACGAGGAGTTGGCCCAGGACTTGCTTCTTGCCAACGATTCCGACGACGAGTTCCAGATCATCGACTTGAGCAGGGACTTGAAGGACTCCAAGGACTGTGAGTTGGAGGAGCTCGACGACAAGACGTACAAATTGACGCTCCGGTTTCCGTCGATCAACCGGGACGAGTTGAGCATCAACTTTTTGAAGAACGAGAATGAGTTAATCATCAATGGAAAGTTCAACTTTGAAGGAGACAACGAGAAGGAGGTGGAGGGAGATGAGGATGAAGAGAATGACTCGGACTTTGAGTCTGCACAAAATGACTCTGATTCTGATTCTGATTCTGATTCTGATTCCGAGTCTGACTCCTCTTCGGACTCCTCTGATTCATCATCATCATCATCGAACTCTGATTCTGATTCTGATTCTGACTCCTCTTCTTCTGACTCAGAGTCTTCGTCTTCGTCTTCCGACTCAGAGTCTGAATCCGACTCCGAACTCGAAGAAGACGCAGAAGCACTCATCAGAGAGTTCCGCAACCACGAGATCCAATTCGAAAAGCGGTTCCAGTTCGACAAAACAGTCAAATTCGACCAGATCAAAGCTTCGTTCCTCAACAACGGCGAGCTCGAGTTGATCATCCCCAACGAAGGCACGCCCGTGGACCCCAACGCCAACTCGGTGTCGATCCACATTGAAGGTACTCCAAGTCTCGTCAGAACCATCGAAGACTCGGAGGAGGCCACGGAAAAGGCTCAGGAAGCCGCAGAGGCTATTGCGCTGGCCGTGTCGAAGGATGTTGAGATGGCCACTTAAATAAGTCATGAGCTTTAGTTCATGAGCTATAAAAGCCATTGACTTTAGCATCAGCTATAATAGCCATACTGTCTTTAGCATGAGCTATGGCAGCTATTGTATGGCACCCAAGACAAACCTCATAGCCAGTCGGCCTGGCACTTGCATGTCCTCGGACCATTTGTACATTAGGGTATTTTAATATAGAGCGGGCTCCGCGATGACTATATTCCCAATGAGTAGACTGCCACCAATCAACGAGAGTTGAAGATACCACGATAAGAAAAGATGAAAAAAAAGAAGATAAGGAAAAAAAAAGATAGAAAAAGATGAAAAAAAGGTATATAGCTTGATTTCATGGTTGCCAATAAGCGAGGTGTAGGAGAAGTAAATGGAGCATCCAAGTAAATGTAGGCACAGGTGTTGAAAATGCCGGGGATTGTGGAGTCGACAACAGTCCACTCATAGTGATAGTCAGTCATAGTGATAGTAATAGACATAGTCAGTCATAGTCAGTCATAGTAATAGACATAGTAATAGACATAGTCAGTGATAGTGTCATAGTCAGTCTTGGTCAGTGATAGTTCATGTAGCACTATATTCCATAGTTATAGTATAATGGACTCGACACACTCTTGGACTCGACAGCATTCAACAGCCGCTCTGAATAAAAAATGTAATTCTCACGTCTTAAAGTTGATCATGGTATGAATTCGACATAGAAGGGAATAGAAGGGGACGGAATGGGAATGTGAGGGAACTGGCTGGTTGGTTTTAGGGCGGACCTGGCGAGTACATGCACTGGAGGTATGTGTTGTGAAACAAAGACGCGGACACCAATTTGCAGCCTCAGACACCAAACGGTACACACGTGAGTATAGTCATGTGACGCTGCCCCTTTATAGGAGGACCAAAAATATCAACTGAGGGAGAGGATACCAACCAATACTAATTGTTGAGGCACTGATGTGTTGGGAACCTGATGTGTTGGAAACCTGATGAGGGGAGGCACTGATTTGTTGGGGGCTCATGAGGGGAGGCAGTGATGTGGAGACAGTGATGTGGAAAGGACCGATGAGGGGAGGACTGATGAAACAGTGAATGGTCCATAATATGCAGAAATAGTCTAATAGTGGTCAACGCCCCGGCAAAGAAGGGGGTGACTGGCAACAGACAAGGACTAACTGAAGGCGAGAGTAAGTTACTCTTATGACAGATTATGGAATCAGCCCAGTCTGAGAACACACGATTCTCAGTATAGTATTGACACAGATAAGAATAGAGAGGACTCATGAATGCTGAACTTCCACAACTATAGGATGTCATTGGTCCCCAATGACAACGGTTCCAGTTTAGGCGATGTTAGATAATAAATCGCAACACTGAGGACTGATTTGTTGATGACTGATTTGTTGAGGGCTGATTGGTTGATGACAGATGTGTTGGGGACAGATGTGCTTAAGTCCTGGATGGTCTCAATAGTAGACACTGAAAACCAGAACTAATTAATCATTCCACATAGACAAACATTCCAGAGGAAGTATCAAAGAGACTCACATTCCGAAGGAAGTAACAATCAGTGCTTAATATTTTCTGAAATGTACTGCACCGGATTTCTGTATATATCTCTTACTCCTGGTATCGACAACAGTCTTGGACTCGACAACAGTCAACAGTCTTGGAATGTCACTCTGTATAAAAAATGTATCTTTCCAAGAAGTTTCTGGAATCTGAACCAGATTTCTGTTATGTTCTTTGATACATTTATCCCTTATTGGTAATAAGTTCGTTGATGGTTCCTCACACTCAATATCTTAATATGTGATATCCCAATATGTGAATATGCAGATGTCCGAATATTTGAGTTTGTGAATATGTGAACACCAGAGTTAAATCCGATATGCGTCTTCCTCGACCAACGGTGTTCGGGTCGACGATTATCCAATTTTTACAGCCACAAATACCAGCAGTCATCCACAAAGGCCAGTCATCCACAAATACCAGCAGTCATCCACAAAGGCCAGTCATCCACAAAGGCCAGTCATCCACAAAGGCCAGTCATCCACAAAGGCCAGCCATCCACAAAGACCAAACATTCAAAAAGGCCAGCAGGATCAACAAGGATCAGACATCCACAAAGACCAGCAGGATCAACACTCGGCTGGCTACACTGGCTCTGCCGCTAACTATTAAGTAGCCCCGATTCTCTCTTGAGGAATCAACGAATATAACACGACTAAGTTATTAGACGTGCCAACAAGAATCGAATACCAGAATAGGTGAATTTGTGAATATATACCTTCTGCTGTCACATGCTGGTAAATACTCCTAAAATTTGGCTGCTACTTCACAGGGGAATCGCGCTCTTATATAGACCAGCCCAGCACTCTCAAGGTGCATCCCCGCACGCAAGCCTACAGATCTGAAACAACCCGAACATAACCCTACAGATCTGAAACAGTACAAATTTGAAACAGTACATATATGAAACGAGTACAAACGCAAAACGAGTACAAACGCAAAAGGTTAAATAGGGGCTGGTGGCCCTAGCCTATATCCATACTAAATATACCACCACCATTCCACCACTATACCACCACCATTAGCACCCAAATTAAAGGTCTCACTATACTTTAAAGAGAAGCACTCATCAACAAATATACAGACCAAATACACATACTAAATATACATGTACATCTATACATTTTTTAAGTATGTATTTAAGGGTTTGTGAGTTTGTGAGTTTGAGAGTTTGTGAACATCATGTCTGTGACTGATCTCTTCGATAATCCTTATAAAAGCCACATCCCCTTGTATTCTCCTTACTTCATCAACTTCCTTAGCAATGTCCAGAAAATCATTAGACATTAATTAGACAAATGTTAGACAAATGTTAGACAAAGGTTTATTTTAGCCAAGAGTTGAACAATAGTCAGAGAGTTGGCAAGAGCTAGACGTGCTCGGTATTTATTCCCCATCAATAAGCCAGCACTGCTTCATCGGTTTTTTCTAAATTGCCGTTTCATGAACTGGCGGTCCCGCTGGAGGTACTGTTTCCTTCTGTTCAACACTACAAACCATCAAACATGCAGGGATCTCTGAAAAGGATTCTCCCCTATTACTCTTCTGTCTAAAGTGTGCTCAGATGCTTTAATATACCCGAGCAGTTGCTCAATACTTCTGACTTCTGACTGCTTACTTCTGAATGCCGACTTCTGACTACTTTATCTTGCTTTATTTTGCTTTATCTTGCCTTGTCGTTGCCACCATCGTTCATTGCGAAAACCCAACGGCACCCTCTATTTTGAAATCAGAAGGACAGATTTCTGGGGAAAAGGTTTGGTGTTCCTAATGAGCCTTCATCTCAGCATTGAATGCTTCCTTCCAGTAGCTTCAGTCTTCAGACCTCTGCGCCTCAGCATGCTTGGGAATCAGATGTGGAGAGTCAGATGTGGAGAGTCGGTACGTGCCCCCACCAGTGACACCGGTGACACCAGTAACACCAAAAGGTGCACTGTGATGGGAGCATCCCTAGCAAAATTGGAAGGACAACATTGGTATTCTATACCTCTCGAATATCAAAACAACCGGGATGATATCTATAACGTTCGATGAACGAAACCTTGAGTTAGTCCAAATCTGACCGTGCAATTCTTCTGGAAAGCATCAAAAGGATATTCAGCCATCTTCTCGAGAGGGAAAAATAGCAATAGTCGAGGGAACGACTAAGAGAGACATCTGTCATAGGTACACGACTCAGTAGAATGCGTTTCGCCGAACGCAGACTCGAGGGTACCACCACTGTTTTTTTTTTTTTTTTTTTGGCAACCATAAGAGTCCACCAGATCGTTGGTTTACTCTGAATGGGGTCAGGTAGCGCAGCAGTCTCTTAGCAGTCGCTTAGCAGTCACTTCTGACGTTTGATGGTCTTACCAGAGTAACCTGCAGTACTCGTGGAAACCCACAACAGTTACACTTCCAGAACGTACTGCGACACTTCCAGAGCGTACTGCACTTTACCACCAAGGTATCTCCATACTATACTCTGATAATGATAATACCAGAGAATATACTGTTGATCAGTTGTTGATGGTGCAAAGGGTGCTGGATGGTCACCTGTGAGTCACGTGACTGAACTCAGAGCAGAACGACATATTCAAAGGATGACCTGCATATAGTCCAGCTCTATACCTCAATGGAATTTATTCCAAAGGAATCTATCACAAAGAATCTCTCACAAAGAATCTCTCACAAGGAATCTAGATTACATTACCGGCGGAGTTCCATGGACCTGTGTCAAGGAAACTGGGCCAGACCAAGAACCCACTTTGCCCGAACGAGAAGCGGGGACTGCAAACAAGCCCAGCCCCAGTGCGACTATTTCCCCTTTCGGCAATCCTCCACAGCAACTCTCGCAAACTTGCAGCCATTACCCCATCATATAAACCCAGGTATCCAGGCATACCCTAATGTTAGTACAGATTTTTAGTGCAGATTTTAGTCCCTTCAAAATCCTGTATCTAACAGAATATTCTAACAGAATATGAAACTCCTTTTCTTTGTGGCTGGCGCTCTAGCGTTCAAGTGGCCATGGCAAGACTACTCCACATCCACTCTTCAACCGGCCATAGTCACTGAGCTGGGAAAAGACTTCGCCAAAGCACCCCAGGTCACCAACACTAAAAGTTTCGAGGCTTATTTTGGCCATGGACAGGCATATGCTCCCAAAAAAACGGCGTGTCCCAAAATCCCCATTGTCAGGGAAGCAAGCAACGTTTCAGAGAGCGAGCAACAGTATGTGGCGCATCGACAAGCCATTACCAACGAGAAGATGGTGGATTTTCTTGAGAACGTGGCCAATCTTACAGATTTTGATGCAGAGAGTTTCGTGGCCAATGCTGAACGGAACATTTCCGTGGCGTTGGCGTTCAGTGGTGGAGGTTATAGAGCCATGCTCTCTGGTGCAGGACAGCTCCTAGCTCTCGACGACCGCCATGCTGATTCCGTGGACTATGGCTTGGGAGGTCTTTTACAAGCTTCCACATACATTTCAGGGCTTTCAGGAGGTAGCTGGCTTCTAGGTACGTTGGTGTTGAACGACTGGATGTCCGTGGCCGAGATCATAGATTCGCACGGCGATATCTGGAACTTGGACGATAGCATTTTCAACCCCAACGGGTTGAATTTGTTTAAAACCCTCAACTACTATAATAACCTTCGTCAGGCGGTCAATGCCAAGGAAGAGGCCGGCTATGACTACTCCATCACCGATGTGTGGGGCCGTGCGTTACTGTACCAGTTTTTCAACCAGGAAAAAGTATACCGGGGAGGAGAAAACATCACATGGTCGGGAATCACGCAGTTGGAGAGCTTCAAGAAACACCAGGTGCCGTTTCCTATTATTTTGGCCAATGGCAGGACTCCTGGTAAGCTTGTGGTCAACCTTAATCTGACTGTGTTTGAGATCACACCTTATGAATTGGGATCGTGGGACGAATCGCTCAAATCATTCGCTGATATTCGGTACTTGGGCACTAGCATCGATAACGGGGCTCCTAACGTGACTGATTGCGTTACGAATTTTGATAATGCCGGTTTTTTCCTTGGCACGTCGTCTTCCATATTCAATCAGGTGCTTTTACGGTTGGACCAGGGCTCCAAACTCGTGTGGCCGCTCCGGAAATTGGTAGGCTTGATCATCGGCTCGGTTCTGGAAGCCGAGGCCGATATTGCCACCTATTCGCCCAATCCGTTCTACAACATCGAATACGCCGGCTCCGATACCATTGTGCAGGACCCCATCTTGAGATTGGCCGATGGCGGAGAGGACCAGCAGAATGTACCGTACTACCCATTCTTGCAAGGGTCACGTGACGTGGATATGATCCTCTCGTACGACAATTCGGGCGATACAGACCAAAACTGGCCCAACGGAACATCCTTGGTGCATACATACAGGAGACAGTTCACCATGCAGGGCCAAGGCAATCCTTTCCCCCATGTACCTCCAGTCCAGGAGATTTTGAAGAAAAAACTCAACCAAAGACCGGTTTTTTACGGCTGCAATGCTTCCAAACTCTCAGATTTGGTGGACCACCACGATAATGACATGGTGGAAACAGATATCCCGTTGGTGGTGTACGTGCCCAATGTGCAGTACCTGTTTGCATCCAACGTCAGCACGTTCAAAATGAGCTATAGTCCACGTGAATCGTCGGCCATAATACGTAACGGCTTTGAAACGGCCACTCGGGGCAATTTCTCCGATGATATCTCCTGGAACACGTGCTTGGGCTGTGCTATTATCCGGAGGGAACAGGAACGTGCAGGAGAAGAGCCTTCAGACGAGTGTATGCAGTGCTTTCTGGATTATTGTTGGGAGGGAGATGCTGAGAATAGTGCTCAGAGTGTATCAGCCGAGCCACTGTCTTTGACGTCAAAAAGTAAGGAGACTGGATCGTTTTTGGGGTCGATATTGGGGACGAGGAGGGCTTATATGCAGGATCATATAATAGAATGATTTCCTCGTCTGTCCAATGGAATTTCCAGTTCTCTGAAATTAGTGGATGATTTAGCAACGCGAGAAATGAAGGGAGCTTTGAGAGTATCTTACTCTAGGCTCTTTTGGGTGATGTTAATGAGTACGATGATACTGATATTTTAGGGTATATGCAGGACATACAATAGAATACCCTACCTCCCTCACTTACCTCCCCAAATCAATACCCCATACCCCGATTGTTCTACTTTACTTCTTGTATGCATATTATAATGATAGTCTGTATTTATTGATGGCATTAATAGATACCTTTATATGCCGGAAAAATGTATATAAGGTGAAATAACTACTTTGCTGAAAGTTAAAGTAGCAAACCAATACTAAATGTATTTGTTAGATGTAGAACAATGTGATAATAATAATATTTTATATCCTATTGTGAGCTTATTTGTAGAAAAAGTAAATGTTAATATAAGGCCTGCATATAAGCCACAATCTTTTCTTACTTACTTACTTACTTACTTATCGATGTATCTCTCTTCACAGTAACAAAACTTTGATTATTTCATATGCAATTGAAATCCTATTGAGGAAAGTTTGGTATATTCCGGTTCCCTAGCGTAAACTAAAGGTAGTGCGTAAACCAAAATGGTTCTAACTTCACTACATATCACCAGTAGTACCACCTATGTTAGATACGTGTTATTAAGTCAGGTACTCTTTTTAGTATGTTCCTTCGGCAATGATTCCTACTACAAGAATTGTCGTACATTATATAGACTAGTCCGGTATACAGGAATAGAGGTCGGAATTGTTGGAACACGCCACATTTGTCGGATGAACTTGAGAGATCAGCACATGTGTGGGTACTGCATGTTCATGTCTAGGCATCCAGATGACAAATATGATTACCACAATCCCTCATTTGATAGAGTTATTGAAGTCCAATCATGTATCAGTTCCTCTGTATCAAAAGGTACGTGCTAATGCGCAACAGTAATGAGGCCTAAAGGGACCGCTCAGCCTCTAGTCGACTAGTACAGGCTTTCACCATCCAATAATAATTATTCACCATTGTTAATTATTCACCATTGTTAATTATTCACTATTATTAATTATTCACCATTGTTAATTATTCACCATTGTTAATTATTCACTATTATTAATTATTCACCATTATTAATTATTCACCATTATTAATTATTCACCATTGTTAATTATTCACCAATATTAATTATTCACCAAAAATAATTATTCACCATTATTAATTATTCACCATTATTAATTAGTGTAGAGGTAATTGTTGACTCAGACCTTGGACAGTTTCTCGACATAGCGTATAGGTAGATGCAGGAATATTCAGTAAAAGTGGCATTTCATACCCATTTAACATCCACATAGGTAGTTTACTACTCATTGTGGATGTAACTTCTCCCCAATCTTGGACTGTCGTTCAGTTAAGCAGGGAGATGATTGTAGTATAGAAATTGAGATGTCAGGCCAAGTGAGAAAATGAAGCAAGACTTCGAGAACCAACTCTGGCGGAGTATACAGGAATTTGACAAGCAAGATGTTTATCCATCGCTCAAAAGGGTTCTCCTGGTGTTCGACTAGGTCAATGAATGTGCAGGTGTCAACGAGTACTTAGCAGGTACGGACCTAAGGTACTTCGTGGATATGTTATATGCACGTCTGTGAAGTACTACATGCCGGTTGACAGTGGGTGAAGAGTTTTCACCCACTTCGACACATCTCGCACTTTGGTCTTGTAAGGTACAACTTACATATCCCTGTATATTAATATATACTAAATCATAGGTTGAAAGCAGGTGATTAAAAGAAGATATGTTTATACATTCGATAGGATGACGTATATGTGACCGAGATTCCCTACATGATACATCTGATATCATAGTACACATTGATTTATATGTGATACATGTGCTAAAGCAGATTGTCAGATCCTATATGGGTAGTGCATGAACCATGTGGTAGTGAACCATGTGGTAGTGAACCATGTGGTAGTGAACCATGTGGTAGTGAATGAACCTTGTGGTAATCCACGATCCATGTGGTAATCCACGATCCTTGTGGTAATCTACGATCCTTGTGGTTTTTGAGCCTACGATTACCGATCAGTTGCAGCCACTTCCAACTGGCTAGGTTCGCTCTGCCTTTAATTTTTGAGTAACACTGATTCCTTTCTTTGGGAATTATCCAAGACACTAGGTATGAGACTACACAACAATAATCTGACACATATATATCTGATATGGGTAGAGGGTTTATTGAGTAGAGTATACACTGTACTAGTTAAGTGTAGAGTACCGTACACCCTTTAGAGTACCGTAGAGTAACGTAGAGTCCAAATTAATTTATATAACTTTGAGAGAAACGTGGAACAGAAAACTCTCCACCAGAACAATGGTAAGGATTGTTCTGGAATAAGCAGTTCCGCCGGCTGGTGTTACCCATGTCATGTTGTACTGCGTCGGCAGCGTCCTGCAAATGTCCCCTAATCATTTGGTATTCTCTGTTCAATGCCGCTAAGGCTAACTCTGTCTGTGTTGTTATTGTGCCGTGACGGCTCTGATCGGCGCTGTACCCTGGATTGGACTGGTCGCTATAGCATCTTGGCTATCAGGTGGTTTTTCGTACTTGGTTGTCTCCAAGACTGGTTCATTAGCTTCACGGTGAAGAATTATCCGGACAATAAGGTGAAATTGTATGCATTCAGTGATGCGTCATTCGCCAGTGAAGAAGGCCGGAAGTCTCGAACAGGATTCATAGTCTACGCCAATGGAACCCCCATATTTTGGAAATCAAAGAAACAGAGCTTGGTGACAACAAGTACATTCGAAGCGGAATATATGGCATTAAGCGCGACAGTGAAAGAGGTCATATGGACAGTCAACTTATTCGAGGAATTCGGGATAACGACGGTAGAGATACCTAAGATCTTGGAAGACAACAATGGAGTTGTATTGACGATCAATGGAACGGGTAGTATCTATGCACGAAGTACCCCGATGGCCAAACGCCGTATCACCATTGTAACAATCGGACTGAGAGGCTTCATAATACCTTCATAGGCAGGGCCCTGCCTATGGTGGATGTAACACAAACCAGATATTATGGTTCACATTTAGGTTCCAATGTTAATGAAATACTTCTTAAAAAAACTTGATTTATACTGTGAATAATTACAATATCTGTAATACAAAATTATCACCTCCAAATGGTTTATTTATAGATAAATTACCAAATGGTGAAATAAATTATAATATTAGTGTCAACAAGTACTTAGAATGTACGGAGGCGATGTTATTGTTGAACGTTAGCATATACCAATTGGTATACAGGAACCGTTATATAGTTGGACTGCAATAACTCTCTCAAATGAGCGACTTGGGTAATCAGTCCTGTCATCTGTCCTGTAACTCTATTGCTATGTAAAGTAGTGAGTTCGTGATCTCTGTTTCACAATTGATACCGCTCAATACTGAGCAGGATCCTTGCT
>NKZI01001681.1:0-24216 GCA_002370645.1 Metschnikowia sp. 00-154.1 | reverse complement strand
ACAATTGATTGCTGCGAAAACTGATTGCTTGCTACCCCGCAAGCCGTGGGCTAGTAGCGCGCTCCAGATTGCTGTTTTCCAACACCTGTGGGTACTGCATGTTCATGTGACTGCATACAGATGAAACAATTTTGGGTATTGTTGAAGAAAGGCGAAGCAGGAGCCAAGCCGCTCTGGGCTCTCGTCTAGCTCTCTTGTAGCTCTCGTCTAGCTCGCCTCAAACTTTCGTCTAATTCTGGTCATTGGCTTTGGAGAAAATAATGTCGGTAAGAGTTTGATGAACTGAGAGAGATAGAGCATATAAGAATGGATGCGAATATTCTTATAAGGGATTCTCAAAACAGCGGTGTTAAGATACAAGGATCTCGAAGAATACTTAGATCCAGATAAGAACACAAGCAACAGAGATGATCACTTAAGTTCCACAATTAAAGGAGTTGTTGGAAAACAACTTGATAACTGTTCCAGCTTATGGGAGTGTATATTACAACTCTTTCTCAACATATTGCGCGACAGGACTATTTTGCAGCCAACTGCGCGACAGGACTATTTGCAGTCAACAAATTNCAACATATTGCGCGACAGGACTATTTTGCAGCCAACTGCGCGACAGGACTATTTGCAGTCAACAAATTTGTTGAAAAACGGCGATCGAGAGAGCGCGCTCTGATGTCCAGCGACTAACGAGATATCAGGCCATCTGTTTTCCTATACGATGAAGGAAGAATCCCCAGATATAAAATGGTGCCACCGCCTCATTTTATAATTAGATACTTCAATCAACATCAACTGCCAGAGGTATACCAAGATGCCTCCAAGAACCAGACCCACCAAAAGATCTCGTATTGATAATACTTTACACCCTGGTTAATTACCGGACCTCCTGGTGCCGCAACTGTCGTTGCGGATCTGGCGTTATCTTCTCTACAAAATTGATGAGAAATATGTGCAGAAAACTCTAGCGGTCTCTCAGGCCCTGCAGTCATTCAAGTAACTATGACCATATAAAGGCTCACCCCATCATATTACAACAAGCTCCCACTAGTTTATACCACCAAAAGTATATGTCAACTGTTAGATCCACCTTCGGTAGTGCTCTACCTATTGAGATATTTTAAGCCAGCCATACGTTGTCTAATCCTACAATGATCATTCCATTGTTCCACTCCTCTACATCATCGTACGAGGTACCAGAAAGGAAATATGATAAACCCTGGGTACCAGGATGGAATGTGAAAATTTTGCCCCTTTGCACCTAGCAACAACCAGCAGGATAAGCCAACTCCACCATCAACTACTTAAGTGACTTGATTCTTTTCTCTGGAGAACCATCGGTGAATGAACATAGGAAACTGAGTGGTGTATCCATATCTGATTACGCACTCTACTCCAATTCAAAAAAAATTTACTACTGTACCTCCCAGAATATTTTTTTCTATGCTAATACTCATGGTACTTCAACTGCACTCCTTAATCGGTCTAATCATTAATTTGAGTACGGATCTCGATGTGACATTGGTTAAGGGTAGGTGGCATGGCCGGAACTGAGGTGAACCGAGGATGCGAAAGCAGGAGAAACACCCGTGCACCAGGCTACCCCAGCACAAAAATGGCCCAACGCAAACGACCTTTTTTTTCAAGGAATTTTGATAAAACTTGATTTGATAGAATTCGGAAATTCCGGACTTTTCAATTCATTTTTTTTTAGTTGAAATAGTTTTTGTGGTGAACTTCTGGAAGTCCAGTAGTTGGATAATTCCGGTCGCAGCCCTCAATTCCGGCCAATTCCGGCCAAGCTATCGCATACCTTATCAGCATCAGTGCTCATAATTGTATATCTACAATAGTGGTCTACCTATTGTGGTATTATGAAGCCTGTTTGCCTGACACGAACACTGGTATTGTTAAGGGTCTTCACTCAGTCTCCTACCAGCCATCTACCAGTCTCCTACCAGCTTTCATTGTATGAAGTACCAAAATCAATGTGATGAGCTCCAGGTCCCAGGAAGAATGTGGAGTGTCTGCCAGCTTGTACCTAGCAACAACCGGTTAACTAGGTGAGACCGTTGTCAAATACTTAAGTAGCCTAATCTCTCCCCCTGGAGAATCTTCGGCAAATGAACATAGTAAACAGAGTACCTGATGTAACCGGAATCTAAAATCAGCAGAGAGGATATATCACGATATTTTCCAAACAATATCATACTCATCAATACTAAGTAGACTCACTATTAATTAGACTCACTATTAATTAGACTCACTATTAATTAGACTCACTATTAATTCAACCCACTAATATATATTAATCCCACCTAAAACATTTAATCGGAGGTACGGATCCAAATCTCTTCTCTGCATATACGGGAAGTTTCATAACCCGTCAGTGCACAATTTCATGAGTAGTATCGTATTTATAGCTCATCCTTTCCAAAATAGTAAATTTCAGGAGTGGTCAAATTTCATGTTCACTAAAGCTCGGTTCACCAAAATGTGAATTGGTGATTCTGCATATTTACACCACTTCCAAGAATATAACTTTTTAACAAGATACTGATTTGCCAAAGTCTACAAATTTTGCCATTTTCTGACTCAAAATTGTATAGTAGTGCACAAATAGACATACTACGAATTAATGCATTGACAATCAACAATTTTAAGAGTTTGTGCGTTGAATTTCTACAATTTTACGAGAACGTGCATTTAAAAACTACACTTTTACGAGACAATGCATTGCATTTCTACAATTTTACGAGAATGTGCATTGAATTTCTACAATTGTACGAGACAATGCATTGAAAATCAACAATTTTACGAGAATGTGCATTACATTTCTACAATTTTACGGGAAGATGCATCAAAAATCAACAATTTTACGAGACACTGCATTGAAAATCAACAATTTTACGAGTTTGTGCATTGAATTTCAACAATTTTACGAAAAAATGCATTGAAAATCTCCTTTTTTACGAGAATGTGCATTAAAGAATGACAATTTTATGAGACAATGCATTGAAAATCTACAATTTTACGAGACACTGCATTGAAACTCTACAATTTTACGAGACACTGCATTGAAACTCTACAATTTTACGAGACACTGCATTGAAAATCAACAATTTCACGAGTTTATGCATCATAAATCGACAATTTTACGAGAATATGCATTAAAAATCAACAATTTTACGAGACAATGCATCCAAAATCAAGAATTTTACGAGACCGTGCATTAAAAATCAACACTTTTACGAAAATGTGCTTTAGAAGTTTACAATGGTACAAAAATGTGCATGAAAAGTTTACATTTGTACAAAACTGTGCATGAAAGTTCTACTATATTACGAGTTAATGCATCAAAAATCAACAAGTTTACGAGATGATTAATTGGATTACTCCAACTTTACGACTTGATGCAGGCTTTCCAGGATTTAATATATTATAACGAGCAGATCAAGAGGGTGATTAAAAACCTGAGCACAATGTTTGGCTTAGTGAAGTTGCGAAGAGTCAAACCCAAATTAAAGATGATGTTGTAGTCGATAATTTCCGCAAAATCCACTGCGCTATGAAGGCCGTTGGGGTGGCCAACACGATTTTCTCGGGAGTGTGAGATCAACAATTTTACTAAAAAGCGCTTCGAAATTATAAACTTTTCAGAGATAATGCATTTCTACAATTTTACGAGATAATACATTGAATTTCAACACTTTTACGAGTTGTTGCATGAGATTTCTACAATTTTACGAGTCTTTGCATTAAATTTCTACAATTTTACGAGACTATGCATTTAAAAACTACATTTTTACGAGACAATGCATTGCATTTCAACAACTTTACGGGCAGATACATTGCATTTCTACAATTTTACGAGACAATGCATTGAAAATCAACAATTTTACGAGTCTTTGCATTAAAAATCGACAATTTTACGAGAATGTGCATTGAAAATCAACAATTTTACGAGACAATGCATTGACAATCGACAATTTTACGAGAATATGCATTGAAATTCTACTATTTTACGAGAATATGCATAAAAATTCAACAATATTACGAGCATATGCATTACAAATCAACAATTTTACGAGAACATGCATTTAAAAACTACAATTTTACGAGATAATGCATTGACAATCGATTATTTTACGAGTCGTTGCATCATAAATCGACAATTGTACGAGAAAATGCATTGAAAATCAACAATTTTACGAGAAGATACATCAAAATTCAACAATTTTACGACAATGTGCATTGCATTTTAACAATTGTACGAGATAATGCATTACAATTCTCCAATTTTACGAGACAATGCATTAAAAATCGACAATTTTACGAGTTTGTGCATTGAATTTCAACAATTGTACGAGATAATGCATTAAAATCCTTTAATTGTACGAGTCTTTGCATTGAATTTCTACAATTCTACGAGTCTTTGCATTGAATTTCTACAATTCTACAAGTGTATATACTAGAAATCAGCAACTGCTTAAGATAAAACCTCCAAAATCAATACTTTTAAAAATCTGAAATCAACCCATATACCAACAAAATAGCCACTCTACATGTCGAAATCTACGCTTTCAAAACTTTATCACTTTAAAATTTACGAGAGTATCAGTCTGAGAATTTGCAATTTAGAAGAATCTTCAAATACACAATTGAAAAAAAAAAAAAAAGCACAAAAATTTCATTTGACGAAGGTGCATAAAATCTACAATTTTTACAAGTTTACATATTTAAGAACGTGCATGAAATGTATAATTTTTCGACAATCACATTACCGAATTGGGACAAAACTCCATTTTCACGAGGCTGGAATTTCCCAATTGGGACGAAACGTCGATTTGTACCAGATCTCAAATCATTATACTTGTACACAAACTCAAGTTTTCTAGTTTTCAAACTGGACCGTGCACAAAGTTAGGCTTACAAATTTACATGTCTACAAAAATGCGAATACCAATATATTTAGTATTTGAGCCTTTCCTTTCAACCTGTGTTTTAGTATATATTGATATACTGGGATATGTAAATTATACCTTACAAGACCAAAGTACGTTATGTGTTGGAGTGGGTGAAAACTCTTCAGTCACTGGTAACCTGCACATAATACTTCACTAGTCTGCATGCCATGCATCTGCGAAGTATCTTGACTCCGTATACGCTAGGTACTTATTGACATTTCCAGTGTAACCTTTTCCATGTAATATAAGAAACTAATATACAATCAAGAAACCGATCAATCTACCAATGAATGGAAATAATGGTCTTGCAGAATCCACAAATCTAAGGTTTAACGGAAATTAATACTCAATTCTACAGTGTGACAGAAATTAGTCCACAAATCTACGAGTTTAGGAACTAAATTTCTATAATTCACGACTTTGCAATTTTGAAAATGTTCGAATTCAAACATTAATAGTCCACAAGTTTACACTTCTACGGACTTAAGACTATACAACTTTGGTAATGTTGAAAAAAATCCAACTTGCTGTTGGTCTCAAAACTTAAGACACAATAATATGAGACAAAAATATGAGATAATAATATGAGATAATAATATGAGATAATAATACGAGATGATAATACGAGATGATAATACGAGATAATAATATGAGACAATAATACGAGATGGTAATATGAGATAATAATACGAGATAATAATATGAGACAATAATATGAGACACAACAATATGAGACGAAAAAGACCAAGCTGAATACTCCCATACCCAAGAATCTTCCAGCTAATATATCATATAGTGAATGATTCTAGGATAGAAATTCCCAGTGGTGCACTTGAAGTAAAACAATATTTTTGAGATCCTAACTATATGTCAACAAGTACGTAGCATACTCGGAGTCAGAGTACTTTGAGGATGCGTTGGATGCAGGACAGTGACGAACCGTGTGCAGGTTACCAGTGGGTGAAAAGTCTTCACCAGCCTGACACGATGTATACACGACAGGGATACGCCGTGTGCAGGTTCCTAGTGGGTGCAAACTTTTCACCAGCCTCGCACCGACTAATCTACTTTGGTCATGTAAGGTCTAACTTACATATCCCTGTATATCAATACATGTACTAAAAAACATAGGCTGAAACTATACGACTTAGTGGAAACTTGGTATTGTAAGTGGTAGAGAAACCTTGTTGTTACGATACATTGAAATTTCCAATGTTCGAAGATTTTCCTTTCCCAGAAAACCCTACCAAAAATGAATTTAACTTATAGTGTGTATAGTCTATAGTGTATAGTGTATAGTGTCTACAAGATTGAGCCACTCTATAACTTTGCAAGTTTACAAATAACAAACTTTTACAAAATCCATAAATGCATCGTTCAACTTTTGTTTAGTATGTCAACAAGCACCTAGCATTTACGGAGTTAAGGTACTTCGTGGAGTGTTGTATGCAGACCAATTACATACTATGTGCAGATCACAGGCGGATGAAAAGCCTTCACCCACCTCACGCCTCATATAGATTTTTGGTCTTGTAAGGTACAACTTACATAACCCTGTATATCAATGTATATACTAAAACAAAAGTTGAAAGGATTAGCCGGTGTGAGGCTGGAGAAGAGTTTTCACTCACTAGTGACCTGCACACGGTGCATCACTGGTCTGCATACAACGCATCTACGAAGTACTCGGACTCCATACATGCTAGGTACTTGTTGATACCGCTGAAAATTCCACCATAGTTAATGTATGATCCACCTGGTGCCGAAACTATGGTTGCGGAACATGCGTTCTCTAATCTACACATCTCGAGCATGTACATGCCTCACTTGTCTGCATACAACACATATCCACGAAATACCTCGCCTCCGTACATGCTAGTTACCCGTTGACAGCATCACACTATAAAATTACGACTTTGCATATTTTTGAAGCTACTGTTTTATCTTAAATTATGAAAAGCCAAGTTACTAATTTTAAGCCCTTCTCTACATGAATTCATTTATTTTAAAAAAGAATGCGTTTGCAATTTGGAAACTGCCAAATGTACAGATCATAGCCTAACAAACATAGTTACCAAAACTTCGAGTCCACAAAATCTGCAATTTTTCGGCATTTGGAATTTTAATTTAAACAAAATATGAATTTGAACGAGGTTAAAAATTACCTAATTGGGAAAAAAAATACTTATACGATTCTTTGAATGTAATTTTGCAAGATTATGCATTCAAAACCTCCAATTTTACGAAGTTAAGTCTTAATTTGGACAAAATGAACACTTTTACGTGGTGACTATTACCGAGGTTTGTCACTAAGCACCTAACATGTACGGAGGCAATGTACTTCGTGGTTTTGAACATGTAAGAGGTGTTAACTCGTGTATGTAGGTAAGGTGGTACATGCAGTACATAGCGAATGAGGGGAGACTAGCATTGCAACCGGGTCTTATCGTCCGGAGGAGTCTGGTTTGACTTAAGACAAAGTGTTAACAAGTCGGTGTAAAGGAGGATGGAGTCCAAGATTGATGAAAGATATATAGAGAGGGGATCCCGATCTTGGTTGAACGGTATCAGCAGTAACCAGAATATCACGGACCTTCTAGTACAGATCCGTTGCACATCTGACAATCCCTGACAAGAACGACAATAACTAATGCCATCCCAAAGCTCTTGGAGTTATTAAAGAGCAATGACCTAACTGTTTCTAACTATGACAGTGTGTATTACAATGCTCAACACGTAGATATGTTGTATGCAGACAAGTGAGATATATAAATGCCCGAGATGAGTGGGACCTGCAGACCATTGTTAGACAATAGGGCTATTTGCATCCCAGATAAGAGGGCTGTGCCGACCCCAGCTGACCGGAAAAGTATAAGACGTGCTGCGGTCCCATCTTAGAACTTTGGTCTTGTAAGGTACAACTTACATATCCCTGTATATTTATACTAAAATACAAGTTGAAACATATATACAAATTCAACAATTTTACGGCCCGGTGAATCACAAATGTACAATTTTAAGATAAATCAACAATTTGACGAGTTTACGTTTTGAGCAATTGCGAATCTAAAGCATTACAGATTCACCAATCTACAGTTGCGATAGTGCGAAAAAATATGGTCTTAATAAATCACAAACACCCACGCAATCCACTTATCTTCAACAAGAAAAATTCAAGATTCTACAAATTTTCCGTGTCCAAAAGTATACGAGTTTAAAAATTGTAGAAGTTTAAAAAATGAACAGATTTAGAAAAGTACAAAAAAATTCCCTTACAAATATTGAAATTATAACAATTTTCAATTTTGAACAAACAAAGTGTACAAAATACGAATTTATGTCTAAATTTATACAAAGTTAAAAATTCCCAAATTTGGACATATCACAAATTCACGAAGTTACAAATCGAAAAACACATTAATCTCAAAAATCTACGATTTTGGGAATTTTAGACGGTGAAAAGTATACTTCTACGAATGTACGACTTCTGCAATAAACAATTCCGCAATAGGAAAGTACTTTTTTTTACCAGTTTGCAATCCACAGTTGCTGTCAACAAGTACCTAGCGTGTACGGAGTCAGAGTACTTCGTAGATGTGTTATGTGCAGACCAGTAGTGCACTGTGTGCAGGTTCCTAGTGGGTGAAAACTCTTCACCAGCATCGCACCGTCTAACCTACTTTGGTCTTGTAAGGTACAACTTACATGTCCCTGTATATCAATACATATACTAAAACATAGGTTGAAAGTTGCATGAGTCCAAAATCTCGAATTTTATGTTTTTCCAAATTGACGAATCTGAAGATCTAGAGCCTTCAAATGTAGAAACATTAGAGAGAATACAATTTTACGATTCTGTAATTTTATGATTCTGTAATTTTATGATTCTGTAATTCTACGAATCAACAAATTTATTATGGAAAATACATCTTTGTCAGCTGACACGATACTTTTAAACATAATAATTATGTACTGATTTGGAAACCTGCATAATAACTACAATTTTGCGAGCTAGTGCGTTAAAAGTCAACCATTTTCCGAGTTATTGGATTAATAATCACTATTTGTACGAGGTTATGCATTAGAATGGTACAAAATGTACGAAGGTTTGCATTACAAATCTACAATTCAACGAAGTTGAAATTTTCTAATCTGGACAAGTAATACAAGTTTATGTAGTCCAAATTACCGAATATGGAAAAATTTACAATTTTTCGGGTCAATAAAATATTGTTCTGCTTTTTACTAATTGTGAAGAACAAAAAAAAAAGGTTCTGTATAAAACTCCACACACTTGCTAATCGTTTAGTATCAAAATTACACTTTTAAAATTTTATGAGCCATTTAGTACACAATTCCACAATACCATTTGACTATTTCACAAGATTGGAATTGAAGACTTAACAACTTTACAATCCACAATTTGATGAGTATCACAATAAAATTTTACACTTCCACGGATTACTGAGAGGCTTAAAAATGTCTAGGCTGTACCAGGTACTCAAATTCAATAGGTTTACAAATTTTACAAACTTCTACAAAATATGAAACTTCCTCAGTCGACACGTTACTTTAAACCTTTACAAATCTTTCCATGTATAGATGTACTGATTTATGAACTTGCATAAATTCTACAATTTTACGAGAACGTGCATTAAAAATCAACAATTTTACGAGTCTTTGCATTGAAAATCAACAATTTCACGAGAATGTGCATTAAAAATCAACAATTTTACGAGACAATGCATTGAAAATCTACTATTTTACGAGAACGTGCATTAAAAATCAACAATTTCACGAGAATGTGCATCAAAAATCTATCGCTTTGCATCAAAAACCTACAATTGTACACCTCGACTTGGAAGAGCCAAAACTAGTTTAATAAAAAATTATAGGTATCGACAAATTCAATCCCTGACCCTTGCTAAACTCCCAACGTTGAAGAGACATCAACAATTTTACGAAAAGTTTTGGTTGTGGGAGTCCACAAATCCACGCCGCATCTTTGCAAATCGCCAATTCTACGAGTTTCAACTTGTGTTGTAGTATATATTAATATACAGGGATATGTAAGTTGTATCATACAGGACCAAAGAGCTAAGACGGGGCCTTTGCTCCTCTTATACTATTTTGGTCGTCAAAGGTTAGCACAGCCCTATTGTCTAACAAATAGTCTGTAGAACCCATTCATCTCGAGCCTGTACATGTCTCACTTGTCTGCATATAACACATATCCACGAAATACCTTGCATCCGTACACGCTAGGTACTCGTTGACAACGAAGCTACAAATTCAAATGAAATTCACGATATTACGCACTTCAACCAATTCCATATATTCACCAGATTACTTTATAAAACATTTTTAACGTATGTAATCAAAAACTGTCAACAAGCACCTAGCATGTACGGATTCAAGGTACTTCGTGGTGTGTTGTATGCAGAGCAGTGATGTACTATGTGCAGGTCACTAGTGGGTGAAAACCCTTCACCCGCCTCACACCTCATATAGAACTTTTGTCAACGAGTACCTAGCATGTACTGAGGCGAGGTACTTGGTTGATATGTTGTATTCAGACAAGTGCTTGTCAACGAGTACCTAGCAGGTACGGACCTAAGGTACTTCGTGGATATGTTATATGCACGTCTGTGAAGTACTATATGCAGGTTGACAGGGAGTGAAGAGTCTTCATCCACCTCGCACCTCATTCTGTTAGGAAACGATTTCACAAGGATACTGAGATGCAAGGTATCCCGGTCGGGTAACACTTGCATATAACGTGCAGATATTTCATGTATATACAGGGTTGATATAACCAGTGTATATAACAGTGAGGTTTTCCTCCCTTGGATAAATCAGGGAGTTCCTCGTCTATTCTAGGTTCAATACATACCATGATAAGCTATAGGACGTAAGGAAGACGTCCATTATAAGGCTAACAGGTCCCTGCTACTGTTGAGTCCTAACACATTCAAGACTTTGGTCTTGTAAGGTACAACTTACATATCGCTGTATATCAATATATACTAAAACATGAGTTGAAAACTTTGGTCTTGTAAGGTGCAACTTACATATCCCTGTATATCAATATATACTGAAACATAGGTTGAAAAAAACATTTCCAGCCTACTACATGACTAACATTCCTGGAAATCTGCAGGTACCAAAAATTCACAAATGCACGACTTCAATTTCAAGATTTGATGGACAAAGATTCAACAGACATTCGATTGTGTACAAATTCCAAGCTTCCAAATTTATGAGCTTTTTTATCTTCTACCAATCACATTAGACCATTTCCTGTTCAGAACTCCTAATTTCTCAAGGATATGAATTTATGAGTGGACACTTTTACATTTGCACAAGAGTACAAATCATAAGTACACAAAGCCACGGTTTGGCAAATTAACGAATTATTAAATAAACATGATTAAGAGTCTTCTAATTCATACACCTATATTTAATTGATAGTTTTCAAGGTAAAACACTATAGAAGTGAACAGAATCACAGACTAGGAGTCTGCATAATTTCAATAATTTGAGGAATTTTGAAATACATTATTACTAGTGTACCAAATCCCAAATTAAATGATACAAAAATGTATAATTCGACAGATTATAGAGTTACTCAACTTGGCAAATCTTCAAATTGGAATTCTACACTTTTACAAATTTGTGTATTGAAAAGTAGATTTTCACCAGATTATTCATGAGATTTCAACAATTTTACGAGATAATGCATTGAATTTCAACAATTTTACGAGTTGTTGCATGAGATTTCTACAATTTTACGAGTCTTTGCATTAAATTTCTACAATTTTCCGAGGTAATGCATTGAATTTCGACCATTTTGCGACGCTATGCTTCAAAACACTATAATTTTACCAGTCTTTGCATTAAATTTTTACAATTTTACGAAATAATGCATTGAATTTCGACAATTTTACGAGTCTCTGCATTAAATTTCTACAATTTTACGAGACTATGCATGAGATTTCTACAATTTTACGCGTTGTTGCATGAGATTTCTAAATTTTACGAGACTATGCATGAGAATTCTACACCTTTGCATACGATTTCTATAATTGTACGAGACTATACATGAGATTTCAACAATTTTACGAGACTATGCATCAAAAACTACAAATTTACGAGGGTATACATTGAAGTCGTACAATTTGGTCCACAAAGCCAAAGTGTATGTTGTAAAAATTGGTAAGTATAAATAAAGTCACAATATCACATTTGGGAAAATCCACTAATTCATCAACCTGGACAAAATTCTCAAATATAAACTCCACAATTTTGTGAGTGCACAAATCTACGCCGCGGCCTTTCCACACTTCAATATTCCTACTCTAATTCTTTCATTTCACCACTCAAATACTTATAAACCTACAAATTTACCATTCTAAAATTTAAAGATACACCAATTTACGAACACTCATAAAATTGAAAATTTACCAAACCACAATTTTTAAAAAAGTTTTTTACAAAGATGTTTTAGTATGTATTTTCAACTTATGTTTTAGTATATATATTGATATACTTTCAACTTATGATTTGGTATATATTTTGATATACTTTCAACTTATGTTTTAGTATATATTTTGATATACAGGGATATGTTTTAGTACGTATTTTGATATACAGGGATACAGTGTTTTTCAAAATTATTCAAACCAGTGCGACACAATGTTTCAAACTAGCGCGACAAAATGTTTCGAACCACACTAGAAAAATGTTTCAAACCAATAATTCAAAAAGTTTCGTACATCCCTAACCAGTTGTTATATACAGGATAACAAGGAACCCAGTTCAGTTTCGTCCGTCCGTCCGTTTTGACCCTTGATTGGTACTGCAAGACTCCTAAATGTAGAACATCTGAGGCAATCGTCCAGATTTAGGATTTCAGAGTATTGAATTCTAATGAAAGTTGGTGTGAAACATTATGCCATTTGGTTTGAAAGGATGTGCGAAGGGGTACGAAACATTTTGTCGCACTGGTTTGAACCATTTTGTCACACTGGTTTGAATAGTTTTGAAAAACACTGTATGTTTTAGTATATATTTTGATATACAGGGATATGTAAGTTGTGCCTTACAAGACCAAAGTCTTAGACGAGGTGCCAGGTGGGTGGAAACTTTTCATCCACAAATGACCTGCACATAGTGCATCACTCAAACGCATCCAACGCCTCCACGAAGTACATCGCTTCCGTACATGCTAGGTACTCGTTGACAGGTCTAAGAATTTCCGGTTTGTTGAATTTCAGTTTTATAATATGCCAATCTATAATGTTAGAATTACCTATTTTGGAATCTAAGACTACAATTTTACGAATTTCGTATTTTGGAATTCATGTAGCCATCCTCAGTAGTATTTTCGTGACCGTTTTGGACCCTGTAATATTTGTTGAACTTGAGGGATCAGTACATCTGCGAGTACTGCATGTTCATGTGACTCATGTGACTACATACAGATGAAACAATGTTGAGTATTGTTGAAGAGAGGCAAAGCAGGAGCTAAGCGTGTCTGGGCTCTCGTCTAGCTCTCGTCTAGCTCTCGTCAAACTTTCGTCTAATTCTGGTCATTGGCTTTGGAGAAAATAATGTCGGTAAGAGTTTTGGGTTTGGAGAGAGATGGAGCATATAAGAATGGATGCGAATATTCTTATAAGGGATTATCGAAATAGCGGTGTTAAGATACAAGGATCCCCAAGTATTTTTAGATACAGATAAAAATACAAACAACAGAGATGATCATTGAAGTTCCACAATTAAAGGAGTTGTTGGAAAACAACTTGATAACTGTTCCAGCTTATGGGAGTGTATATTACAACTCTCAACAATATTGTCCCTAGTAAGACCTTGTTGTATGAATAAAAATACCATTGGCCAGTTGAATTGATTAATTTATACTTGGAACTTTGCGAAGCATAGACTTCGACATAAACCTTTAGTATAGACCTGTCAACATACGGAGTCAAAGTACTTCGTATGTGTGTTGTATGCAGACCAATAATGTGCTATGTGCCGGAAAATAGCGAATGAAAGGTTTTCACTCGCCTCACACCTCATTTATGTTGGAGCAGAAGGAATCAGTACATCTCTCTATTGAGAATGAGCAATGACTGATCATTCCAGAAATGGAAGGCGCGCGCTTTAGAAAGTATAGAGTGTGCTCTGCCTTACTTTGGTGAACCTTGGTGAAGGTTTAACTCCAACATGAAAGATGTTGAGGAAGGTTTAGCTTCAGTGAAAGACTGAAAGTCGAGCAGAGTTCCTAGACTATATAAGTTAGGACTCTTGCCATAATCCTAGTGTTAAATTAATCAATCATAATATTGTCTGAGAGGAAGATACAAAGATGTCCTCTACTCCCAGACCCACCAGAAACAGCTCTCGTGTAACTCCTCAAGTATATATACATATCTTGATGAGACTATGAACTTCATGTTTACTAATAAGTACAGTCGTCTGGACTGTACTCCATGGCTATTGAAAGGACGACCTGACGTGCCCGAGTTGAGGGCACATGAGGAGTTAAGTAATCTACACTCTCATGTACTGCATGTTCCATTTGAATGCATGTAAGCAAGATAGATGAAACAGTAAATGATTCATAATATGCAAGAATAGTCTATGTTAAGAATCAATCCAGGTGCTCAGTAAACATCAGTACCTCTACACTAATTAATATTGGTGGGTCTTGTTTCGGGAGACATCTTGATATGTCGTCCCTCAGTTGATATATATTTTTGGTGTTATATATTTTGGTGGTGTCATAAAATAAGGGGGGCTTGTCCTTTTATATTGGGTGAGCCATCACATGACCTCAGTCATGTAAGTGACCGCGGTCTCAGGGAATCATGAAGCCGCAGCTCCTATTTCTCAACAGTCTAATGGTGGTCTACGCCCCACAGAAAAGGGGTTAGGTGGCAATTGACAAGGACCAAACAAAAAGAAGAGAAGTTACTCTTATGAATCATAGAGCCAGGTCAGTCTGAGATTAGTATGTTCAAGAGATTCTTAGTATAGTATAGATACAGATAAGAATAGAAATGACTGAGATGAATACTTGAGTTGCACAACTATCTGATGACATTGGGAACCAATGCCACAACCGCTCCATTTGATGGATCTAAGAATTGTGAAGTTTATCAGCCTCACACCACGTTTAGAACTTTCATCTTGTAAGGCACAACTTACATATCCCTGTATATTAAATATATACTAAAACATAGGTTAAAAAACCTTATCACACACCTTTCATAGTCCTTTCATTGATCTTTCATAGTCCTTCAAGACTCTGTAGTCCTTCAAGACTCTGTAGTCCTTCATGACTCTGTAGTCCTTCATGACTCTGTGGTCCTTCATGACTCTCTAGTCCTTCATGACTCTCTAGTCCTTCATGACTCTCTAGTCCTTCACTTTGACTGTATCACGGTATAGCATGAGCATTAGCATCTATCGGCGGCGACTAGAGCAATTGTATAGCATAGACTTGTAGCACTAAATCTAGGCTATTTTACGAGTTTATTGATTCATACAGTCATGATTCTACAATTTCATGAGTTTAAAATTATACAAATTTGTGAGTCTAGCAATTCATATACCTATATGCCGTCTACAAATATATAAGACCAAAATTAATATATAGTGGTCCACAAATACAAATTCTACGAGTATACAAAATTCTAAATTTTTACACAAACACAATTTTATAAACCTAAATTCCACAAAAATATAAATGCACAATTTTGCGACACATTGTGCATTGGAAATCGATACTTTTACGAGATTATACATTAAAAATATACAAATTTACGACACTGTGCATTAAAGATATACAAATTTACGATGGCATGCATTGAAATTCTTTAATTTTACGAGAAGATGCATCACAAATCGACAATTTTACGACTCAATGCGTCACAATTCTACAATTTTACGAGCTTCTGCATAGAAAAACTATAATTTTACGAGACATTACATCCAAAATCAACAATTTTACGAGCTGTAAATTACAATTCTACAATTTTATCAATTTCAAAATAAAAAAAAAAATTTTACAAGACACGAAAATTTATGACTGCATTTTTCGGAGCGTACATTTTCTCGAGTCTATAAAAGACCAAAAGTCCAATTTACAAAAGTCCAATTTACAAAAGTCCAATTTACAAAAGTCCAATTTACAAAAGCCCAATTTACAAAACCATGAGTTACCTACACATACAAATTACCGAATTTGAACAAAATCCCGAATTTTACGAATTTGTAAATCAAACAAATATTCATCCAAAACTCTATAAAAGTCCCAATTCGCACCGAAATCATTCCAAATTAACAAATTTACGACTACAATTTTGAAAATATTCTTCAGAAATGCGATAATTTTATGATTAGACTAATAAAAATTTCCAAATTCACAATTTTAGAATTTAAAATATTTCCCTTTTACTAATCTGGAGTTGTCAACAAGTACCTAGCATGTACGGAGTCAGAGTACCTCGAGGATGCGTTATATGCAGACCAGTGGTGCACCGTGTGCAGGTTCCTAGTGGGTGAAAACTCTCACCAGCCTCGCACCGTCCAATTCCACTTTGGTCTTGTAAGGTACAACTTACATATCCCTGTATATCAATACATATACTAAAACATAGGTTGAAAGGAGTTTCGGAGGTTTACAAATGCACAAAATGTACTGATTAAACAAAATATACAATTTTAAGAGTTTACAAATTTCCAAATGTTCCATTTAACAAATATATATAGAATAGATACAGTTACCAATATACTCGTGAACCCGAACAATTACAAAAAGATTCATAATTAAGACCTTACAGATTTATGAAGAGAATCAGTTTAGGTCCGCAGTAAACATCAGTACCTCTATACTAGCTAATATCGGTGGGTCTGGTGTCAGGATACACCTTGGTATGTCGTCCCTCAGTTGATATATATTTTTGGTGGTATTTATTTTTGGTGGTATTTATTTTTGGTGGTATATTTTTGGTGGTATATTTTTGGTGGTATTTATTTTTGGTGGTATATTTTTGGTGGTATATTTTTCTGGTGGTGTTATAAAATAAAGGGGGCTTGTCCTTTTATATTGGCATCACATGACCACAGTTACGTAATCACACGTGAATGACTGCGGTTTCAGGGAAACACGGAACCGCGGCTTTTGTTTCTCAATACACTGGTGACCTGCACATAATACATCACCGATCGGCATACAACATACTTTGTAGTACCTTGACTCTGTGGGTTAAGACAAGCCAATGATTCGACAATTGAAGAGACTTACTAAATATACATGATTTAAGGTGTACTGATTTATACATCTACAAAATCTAGATGATTCATTGGTGTACTGATCTATACATCCATAAATTATACATGATTCATGGTGTACTGATCTAGGCGTCTATAAAATCTACAAGGTGACGAGTCAAGGACTCGAGTGAAGTACAGAATGCACCACAGACCAAGAGTGTGCATAAATTCTATATTTTTAGAAAAATCGCATATCAATTTACTAGTCTACCAATTTCTCAAATAAAAAGTACTCAATGGGAAATTGAACAGGTTACAAAGTCACTCAATTTTACGAGAATGTGCATTAAAAATTAACAATTTTACGAGACAATGCATTGAAAATCGACAATTTTACGAGACAATGCATTAAAAATCAACAATTTTACGAGAATGTGCATTACAAAACGACAATTTTACGAGAATGTGCATTAAAAATTAACAATTTTACGAGACAATGCATTGAAAATCGACAATTTTACGAGACAATGCATTAAAAATCAACAATTTTACGAGAATGTGCATTACAAAACGACAATTTTACGAGAATGTGCATTAAAAATTAACAATTTTACGAGACAATGCATTGAAAATCGACAATTTTACGAGACAATGCATTAAAAATCAACAATTTTACGAGAATGTGCATTACAAAACGACAATTTTACGAGAATGTGCATTAAAAATTAACAATTTTACGAGACAATGCATTGAAAATCGACAATTTTACGAGACAATGCATTAAAAATCAACAATTTTACGAGAATGTGCATTACAAAACGACAATTTTACGAGAATGTGCATTGAAAATCAACAATTTTACGAGAATATGCATTGAAAATCAACAATTTTACGAGACAATGCATTGAAAATCGACAATTTTACGAGACAATGCATTAAAAATCAACAATTTTACGAGAATGTGCATTACAAAACGACAATTTTACGAGAATGGGCATTAAAAATTAACAATTTTACGAGACAATGCATTGAAAATCGACAATTTTACGAGACAATGCATTAAAAATCAACAATTTTACGAGAATGTGCATTACAAAACGACAATTTTACGAGAATATGCATTGAAAATGAACAATTTTACGAAACAATGCATTGAAAATCGACAATTTTACGAGAATATGCATTAAAAATCAACAATTTTACGATCTTATAGATTTCAATTTTACACTTTGACTTTACAGAGCTAACACTTGTGTATTTGAAATTTGCCAGTATCGAGAAATTCACATAGTACATTTTGCCAGATCTACTAATCCCTTTCAACATATGTTTCAGTATATATTAATATACAGGGGTATGTAAATAGTACCATACAAGACTAAAGTGCCATATGTGCTGAAGTGGGTGAAAACTCTTCACCCACTAATGTCCTGCACATAGTGCTATCACTGGTCTGCATACAATACATCAGCGAAGTCCCTTGACTCCGTACATGCTAGGTACTTGATGACAATCCCTGAATTTCGAGGAATTTCACAAGTACACGACACCAGTTTTCTACGAGGCCACATTTTCACATTCACCAAATTCACGAGAAAAATCTACATAGTTAGGAGAATTTCCAATTTTTTTTTGTGTCCACAAATCCACGCCGCACCTTTGCGAATTGCCAATATTAAGAGTCTAATGCTATACATTCACCAGAAAAAAACAACTATAAAACCTACAAATTTCCGAGTATACAATTTGATGATCCATCAATCCCATATCCTCATAAAATTGAAGCTTTACCAAATTCTCATCAAATTGAAGTTGTACCAACCCAAGATTTTTCAAATTTCCACCACCAAATTTGAAAATCACAATTTTTCATATTTCCACCACCAAAATCCCAAAATCCCAAAATTACATGTTTACCATTTTACAATGTTGGAGTTACCTATTCTGGAATGTACATTTTTACGGTTTTCCTATTCTGAAATGTACAATTTTAAGACTTTACAGAGTCACAAAGTCATGATTAAACAATTTTACGAGCCCAAAATTATTTTAAATTAGCCCACAACCACAAAATCTTCAAGTCTACAAAATCTAAATTTTTACAGATACTCTAATTAATAAACCTAAATTCCACAAAAGTATAAGTGTACAATTTCACGACATAATACATTACGAATATACAAAATTACGAAACTGCATTAAAAATGTACACATTTACGAGTAGATGCGTCAGAATTCTATAATTTTACGAGTAGATGCGTCAGAATTCTATAATTTTACGAGTAGGTGCATTATAAATCAACAATTTTACAAGTTAATGCATCATAAATCAACAATGTTACGAGTAGGTGCATCATAAATCAACAATTTTACGAGTAGATGCGTCAGAATTCTACAATTGTACGAGTAGGTTCGTCAGAATTCTATAATTTTACGAGTAGGTGCATTACAATTGTACAATTTTACGAATAGGTTCGTCAGAATTCTATAATTTTATGAGTAGGTACATTAGAATTCTACAATTTTACGACTAGGTGCATTAGAATTCTTCAATTTTACGAGTATGTGCATTAGAATTCTTCAATTTTACGACCAGATGCGTCAGAATTCTATAATGTTACGAGTAGAGGCATTATAAATCAATAATTTTACGAGTAGGTGCATCATAAATCAATACTTTTATGAGTAGGTGCATCATAAATCAACAATTTTACAAGTTAATGCATCACAAATCAACAATTTTACTAATCCGTAAATTACGATTCTACAATTCTACGCTTCAAAATTCACGAGTCTAAAAAAATCAAAAGTTTAAAAGAAACGAAAAATTATGAGTCCTTATTTTTCGAAGTGGACATTGTTTTTGAATCTATGAAAGACTAAAATTCCAGTTTAAAAACCACGATTTAACCAAATAAAAATTTATCAGACTACCAAATTCGGACAAATCCACTATTTCATGATCCAATAACATACCAAATGTGGAAAAACTCTACAAATTTCAGTAACTAGCTAGCTTGAATCACCAAATATGGACCAAATTCACAATTCTACGTACGTGGTTGCAAAATTACCGAATGTGGTTGGACAGAATCTAGAATTTTACGACCTTGTAAATAAGGATTATACAATTTTTCCAGTCTAAAAATTTGAAAAAAAAAGAAAAAGAAAAACATTAATTCGAAACTCTATAAATTCCAACTGATGTTTTAGTATATATATTGATATACAGGGATATGTAAGTTGTACCTTACAAGACCAAAGTCTTAGACGGGGCGCGAGGTGGGTGGAAACTTTTCGCCCAGAATGTAGATTCTTTTACTCCAGCTCAGCTAGGAATGCTGGGAAATCAGGTGGCCCATAGAGCAACCATGGTTTAAGGTCCAGAGATCTCTTTTGACTATAAGATATGGATCTCACGGTTTCATCAAGATAAGTGAACACTTGAGTTGATGTGTTTACTTCAGACATAGGCGGAGCCTCAATGTCAGTAAAGGAGATCTGGTGGGTCTGGATCTGGGAGGCATCTTGGTGGGTCTCCCTAGGTAGAGATATTTGATTAGTTCACTTATGAAAGGTGTGGCGAAGGCCCCATTACATATATTGGAGTCGGCCTTCACTGACCCTTGGTTGTCAGGACAACCACGGGTGGGGAAACTAGTAGAGACGTGCCCTGCAAGCCTAGGGCGCCGTGCGCGCTCTTATTCGGTGCTATTTTCCAACACACAAGCGACCTGCACATAGTGCATCACTCAAACGCATCCAACGCCTCTACGAAGTACATCGCTTCCGTACATGCTGGGTACTCGTTGACAATAAAAGTCTAAATTCTCATCTAAAACATTCCAATTCTACATTTTACGTTTCAACATATGTTCCTGTATATTATTAATATACAGGTACATGTAAGGAAGAGAATTAGTCTAGGTCCTTAGTAAGCATCAGTACTTGTATATTGAATAAAATTGGTGAGTAAGGTGTCGGAAGACATCTCGGTATGTCCTCCCTAAGTTGATATATATTTTTGGTGGCATATATTTTTGGTGATATATTTTTGGTGGTATATATTTTTGGTGGTGTTATAAAATAGTGGGGCTTGTCCTTTTATATTAAGGTGAGCCTTCACATGACTTTGGTCATGTGAGTGACTCCCGTCTCAGAGAATCAGCAGGTGCTGTTTTCTCAACAAGACGAGTGGATGCGATTTACAAGTCTCCATACCCCGTCTTACGACCTTGGTCTTGTAAGGCACAAATTAAGAATCCCTGTATATGAATATATACTAAAACATATGTTGAAATGTAGGAAGTCAAGGTGATTCGTGGATATGTTGTGTGCAGACCCGTAAAGTGCTATGTGCAGGCCACAGACATGAAAAGAAATTGTTGTAATTTATTATCTAGCATTGTTGCATAAAGTGGAACGGTTATGTGATTGGTTTCAAATGCCATTCTGTAGTTGTAGAACGTCCGTATTCATCTGAGTCATTTTTTATTCTTATCAGTATCTATACTAGACTAAGAATGCCCTGAACACCCTGTTCTCAGTGTGAGCTGACTCTATAATCTCTCACAGTAACCATTTCGTAACATACTCTATTACTGTCAATCTTTGTCACCTTGTTCTGCAAGGTATCGACCACCATTAGACTATTCTTGCACATGCTGAATGGCCCATTGACTGTTTCATCGATCATGCTTATATGCAGTCACATGAAATATGAGAAACCCGTACATCTCGGGTATACTGCATATTTCAACAGAAAATATTAAACTGTGGTATTTCTAGATCCATAATTTATGCTAGTGTTCTGTGTTAGAAAATCCGTGATATTCTGATTACTTATCAAACCCATTAACCTAGAGCGGAATCCCTTCTATGTATACTTGGAATTCTTTGGACTCCTTTCTCCTGCACTGGGCTTGTTGATCCATTGTCTTAAGTCCAACGTGACTTTTCCTATCAACCATCACCCAGTTCCAATACTAGTCTGCACTCCTTTAATTCTGTATCACATTACGTGACTACACAGGTAAGCACTTTTCACATATTCAACAGAAACAGTACTTATTGTCTCTTGGACCGCAGCCACGCACGTGACTTTGTTTATGTAAAGGCTCAGCCTAATATAAAAGACGTTAATATTTCAGAGTACCGAAACATCATCTGAGGGGACATACCAAGATATCTCCCGAACCCCAAACCCATCAATAACAATTAGACCCACCAATAATAATTAGACCCACCAATAATAATTAGACCCACCAATAATTATTAAACCCACCAATAATTATTAAACCCACCAATAATAATTAGACCCACCAATATTGTTAGATTCTTGAATACGTCTAATACTGGGGGTTATGTTCATTCGTTGATGGATCCCCAATAAGTGGGAATCCGAGCAGTTTATGTAGCTAGCCAGTGAGTACCGGAGTGGAGCAGGGCAGTTAAACGCCATGTCACGAGGTAAAGTGAATCGATGAGGCCAAGTTACGGGTAAAGGTGCCATGGATGAGTCACTGGCATTCGTTGGCTCGAAAGATACCACTATGGGTAGTGTGTCTACCCATGGTAGGCCTAACAAATATTAATTAAACCCACCAATATTAATTAAACCCACCATGTTGTACTCCGGTGACTATGTTCATTCGCCGATGATTCCTCCAAGGGAAGAATGTGAGGTACTTATATAGTTGTAAGAGAAGGCGCGCGCTGGTGCATAACTGGTGGCTGGCTAATAGCGCGCTGGTTAGAAGGCCTTATACAAAGTATCAGGCAGAGGCTTCATAATACAGTGTTTTTCAAAACTATTCAAACCAGCGCGACAAAACTATTCAAACTAGTGCGACAAAATGGTTCAAACCACACTAGCAAAATTAAATAAACCAATAATTCAAAATGTTTCGTACCCCTTCGCACATCCTTTCAAACCAAATGGCGTAATGTTTAACACTTTCATTAGAATTCAATATTCTGCAATCTTAAATCTCGAGAATTGCCTCATATGTATTACATTTGGGAGTCTTGCAGTACCAATCAAGGGTCAAAACGGATGGAACTGGATTGGGTTCCTTGTTATCCTGTATATAACAACTGGTTATGGGTGTACGAAACCTTTGAATTATTGGTTTGAAACATTTGTCGCGCTAGTTTGAAACATTGTCGCGCTAGTTTGAAACATTGTCGCGCTAGTTTGAAACATTTTGTCGCGCTAGTTTGAATAATTGTCAAAAACACTGTATCCTAAATAGGTAGGGCACTACCTATGGCGGATCTGACACACCAATATTAATTAAACACACCAATAATAATTAAACCCACCAATATTAATTAAACACACCAATAATAATTAGACCCACCATGTTAGATTCTGGTTTACATCCAGTACTCTGTTCTAGTGTGTTTTGTATGTTTATTCGTCGATGATTCCTCAAGGAGGAACCATCGCACCTTATATAGACTGGTCCGGCATAGAGGATTAGAGGTCGTATTGAGGGCCGAAGGCCGCTCAACATCTGATCGACCAGTGCAGGCTTTCAGCATCCACATGGGTAGTACGCTACCCATGGTGGGTCTAACATCCCCCCAAGCCTGGACTGTCGTTCAGTTAATCAAGAAGTAGGTGTCAGTGTAGAAAGGAAGAGCTCAGGCCAAGTGTATGGGTAAGGACCTGTTGAAGTGTTTGATAGAGTGAGGTACTCTTGAAGAACGCCTGTGGGGTAGTGAACAGCAGTGAGCAGTGGTTAATCTTAAAAGTAAGAAGGTACGCTAAGGCGAGAGACTTCGGCATTGGTTTTGTGGTTTCAGGTCTTGGACGGAAACTTGGGCTGAAGCAGGGCCGATATGTCTTCGTGACAAGTTGTCTGACGGAATAGTCAGGTTCACTAAAGGACTCAGTTGAGTGGAGCTGCAATGCGTAAATAGTTGAGAGGAGTTGCAATGCGTAGATTATTGAGTGGAGTTGCAGTGC
>NKZI01001678.1:0-31241 GCA_002370645.1 Metschnikowia sp. 00-154.1 | reverse complement strand
CACCAGAGTAAAATACATGTTCAACATCATGATTGAGTATTATATTGGTAGTGCGAATACCGTTATACGAGTGCTTTATAGTATTCCGTGAAGTTTAAAAAAAATTTACTTCTTTTTTTGTCAAATCCCCAGTTCACAATACTTCACGGCTAATCATTTCTCTCCAAGAGATAATTACTACTCATATAGACTAGCGTGGCATAGAGGAGTATGACAGACACGCAATTAGGTTATTGTACAAGATACCTCAACATCTAGTCACCAGTGTAGACTTTCAAGATAAGGGTCTAACCCATACGATATGTCGAAAAACATTTACGGAAATTTGATAGGGGTTCTCATATCCTGTATTCTCATACCCTATAAAGTCATAACTTATAATGTCACATTACCCTCAACACGATGTCAGTTCCACCAACACAGGCCTTTTTTGACAAAGAATTCTTTCCTTCACCAGAAGGGCATGCGTTCCAAGAAGTGTCTCCATTGTAGGCCAAGTGTCCGCCCGAGATGGAGAACCCAGTAGTGGCTGATTGGCGACCAAAAGGAGCGACGTCTCCTAACTCACCAGTGTTCTGGTCTAAGTTAATAGCTCTTCCATGTTGATCAATCAAGGAAGTCTTGTCTTTACCAAATGTTAAGACCAAGTCCTCACCTTCAGTTCCACCCACAGAGAAAACGTGAGGGTGGCTCTCGACTTTCTTGATAGCGTTGTGGTGCACTACAGACCCCGAGTGAATAGCAACAAGCCCGAACCTTTCCTTCTTTTTGCCCTCCAATTTAGCTTTCTTAGGAGCTTTAGTTTCGGGAGTCTCACTTTCGATATTCGTAGGCATGGCATTTTTGATGTCCTTCGGCTTCATATTGGTTATGTCCTCACTATCAAAGACTTTCACGGAAAGGCTCAAAAAATCATCTTCAGTCTTCCGAAAAGCAAACTTGCCATTAGCAACTCCAAAAGAACCATCGATTTCGTGTTTCAAGTCTTTACCCACGACTCTATATCCTTTTTGAGCAGAATCAGACAACGTAATTGAACCGTCTGATCCGATGTTGACGTACTTGTGAGAAACAGTATCAAACAACGAGCTGTCGTCGTTCAAGACCAACTTCATGTTATTCTTTCCATTGGGAATCAAATATTTTCCATCAGTACCCAATAGAGAATTCTGGTATATGGTGCCTGATCTGATGAGCAAGAGATCAATAGATTTGCCAGCAAGAGCCACGGCGAGAAGAATCAAAATTGAGAGATGTTGCATTGTGGTTTTTGGTTTTTTTGTCTGTTAATTAGATTGAATTGAATTGAATTGTAGAGACGAAAAGACTAGCTATTGGACTGCTACTTATACTTTTGCAGCCATCTAAAAATATTGTTGAGTAAGTAAAAATAGCTTTTCTCTGCATGCACGGCGCGTGACGTAAAAACGATCAGTATTGAAAAGCCGCAAAGAATTAAACTAAGCAGCTTATGCACTCCATAACTCTTAGCTGAAAAAGTTAGAACCACCTTTTTATACTGCGGTTTAAACAGTCTAATTTATTTGGTATTGATGGCTTTCCAATTGATGCCATATCTGCCACTCTACCTTGTGGCGGGGTTAAGCTAAAAATGGTTGGAGTGGTCTGCATAAGATGAAAGATGAAATTGATATATTTTCATATCTGTCGGGATATCAACCTAATCAAACAGACCATGCGTCGTGGTTGCGAGAGTTATTACTTGCATTGTATTGCTTCACGTTTCTACGCCTAAAATGGCAAATTAATAATTTTGAAAAGACCATTAGTAGTTATCATAAATGGAATGTTTGTATTCATAAGGTAAATATTTTTCATTACGATCTATGCCTTAAACTCTCTTAGTTTCATAGTAAGTGTAGCTATGTATCCGAATATCAAGATACGTTTACCTGTACCATCGTAAATCCTTAGGTATGCTCTTTGAATTATGTATGCNTGTACCATCGTAAATCCTTAGGTATGCTCTTTGAATTATGTATGCAAGCACCAAATCGTACAATAAGCAAAGTTTGATAATTCATCTCAAGAACTCAATGAAGGAACCTAAAAGAATAATGAATAGCAGATAAAAATAGTACTGACATGATGTTAGATGTAAAAATAGTAATGAATAGTGTGACAATAGTAGAATAGTGTATGACAATAGTAGAATAGTGTATGACAATAGTAGAATAGTGTATGACAATAGTAGAATAGTGTATGACAATAGTAGAATAATGTATGACAATAGTACAATAGTGTACGACAATAGTAGAGTAATGTATAAAAATAGCACTCACAACTTTAAATAACCAGCAATGGGAGATTTCCAAGACGGCAATAGAATAGAAAGTTTTAAGCGGCGGGAGAAAGTTCCAAAAATGTATCGGTGACAAATTATCGATTCGTAGTAAAGAAGTTATTGAAGGGTAATGCAGGATTATTTTTACTAGACGTGACAAATCTTTTCATCCGGCGATACCAGATTCATTATCTGGCAATATAGAATTCAATAATTCCTACTTGCAAAGCTCAATTAATTGGCAAGAGTGAGCGTACTGTAGAAAGAAATAGTTAACAGATAAAATTTTGCATTGGTTAGAATGGGTCTTGAAAATTATTCTAAGGAAAACATCTACGGTTAGCCGTAATGCATGACCCTTTCATACCCAAATTTGGCTCGTCGTAACAAACCATTATTTCCATGTACTTGTGCCTTCACATAAGAAGTGAGACAATGTAATAATACGCGATCACCATAGCTTGGTTGCCACCGTATTCGAAAAAAAAAAAAAAAAACACGTAAATATATTCATTTCTGACCACTAAAAAAAGCCTTACTACATGCGAGTTTGAAAGCCTGCTACCTCTGAGTTCAACAGCTTTTTTTTGTAACTGCAATTGAACTGTTGTCGCATGTGCGTTTGAGAAGCTGTTAAATCTGGGGTTGGTGGCCCTTTTCGAACAATGCGCGTTCCTCCCAAACATCATCCAATAGGACCCTACCAACTTTACCCTGCATCAATTGCTCTTCGGTTGGCATTGTAGGCATAGAAAGCCATCGATAACCCCTGACATTACACTTACATCATCAAGTGTTGTTCGACCAGTAAGCGCAAGGGGTTGTCATGTGGGGTATCGAAGATGGGATTTTGATACGTTGGAGACTGTTCTGAACAGATGACACTGCGCACCAAATCGTAATTATCATAATTATCATACCGCAGCACCAGTTAATTAGCACAAAAAATGTGGATTCTTCGATGCGGATTGGCGTTGAAAAAAGTACTTCTTTAAGTCTGACTTAACATCTAGGGCATCTTCATGGAAAAAGCTTTCTCCTAATTGTTTTGCATATATATAGAGTTTCAACACTCATCCATTAAATCCTCAAATTATAAGCTTTGTCAGATAGTATTGTCAAATATCATCGAGCTTGATTTTACTAACTACTTTGACCCTGAAACCACTAATACGAGGGCAAGGAGGAGCTGAGTCACCACTCTTGCACATAATCACACGACGTAAATACGTAAATACAAATGCCTCCTCTGCAACAACCGAATTCGTTGCTGATATTATTTTCTGAGCAAAAATGTTCAAGATTTGGCTCATTAGCGATCCGGTGATCCGAAACACTTCCAATTTTAAGCCCATGTACCGGTCCACAGCTTAGTCTCGCGTAATTGAACCATGGCTGCTTCAATACCACACTCTTCGCCAAATTTAGTTATTGTTAGACAAAGCATTTGATTTTCTAGTTCTATCGGAAACCCTCAAGTATCCTTTAAACAATGTGTTGTGGGACATTGCAGCATATTTTTTCCCACAAGAAAACCCCACAATTCCAGAAACTTACGTTTTCCATTTACACATGTCCTTCCTCTTTTAAACTTTTGTTTCATCAGTTTTCTATGGCTATCTCCATGGAATTGAAGTTGTGATAGTTGGGGACCTCTACACTGTTGAACTTGCGGGACATCTGTACCTCACAATCACGTGCCAGAATGCACGTGAGTAAAGTTCAGGATCACGTGTCCTACCGGCACGTGAATAGAGGAGCATGCAAGTGTTAAGTCTAACATTTGATGCATGTGCACATGAGCACATTTCTAACACAAGGAGGAAGTGGTCGCTAGGAGGAAATTGCCGCTAGGTGGATTATTTAAGACAACCTGCATATTGGTCACTATGCAGGCCAATATGGCTTGTCCTATAAGAAAGGGGAATCCGCGTCATTAAGACAGGGCGGATAAGTAAATCTGCTACGGCGCCCCCAGGTTGAGTTTATAGGAATCTTACAAACGTTATTATCCTTCCACAATTGCAGGCACAAATCACTAAGCGCCAACATACACTACATGGAGTGTGTTAGATCCACCATAGGCAGGGCCCTGCCTATGAAGGTATTATGAAGCCTCTCAGTCCGATTGTTACAATGGCGATACGGCGTTTGGCCATCAGGGCACTTCGTGCATAGATGGCCCCTTTCGAATATTCCAGAACAATCCCTACCATTGTTCTGGTGGAGAGTTTTTCGGTTCCACGTTTCTCTCAAAGTTATATAAACCACGTCGGTTCCTCTTTTTGAGGAACCATCAACGAATATAAGAGTTTAGGCATAAATGTATTAAAAGGACATAACAGAGTGCGTGGGATTTTTACTGACGTATTGCGTGTGCTGGTGTTTTTCATCGTGTAGTATTCAATGATCGCAATTTAAAAAAGTACTCTTGGAGGGGGGGTCGATTTTTCGTGGTACATTCAAAATGCATAAAAAATACTGTTGGTGCTCTTGACTTGAGAACTGGAGATCATAGTTTCGGGCCGAAATGAGGTTAACTGAATTTGGCTGTCAGTCGAAATATCCCGGGCTCATTGTATGCAGGCTTCTCAGTTGGAACTGAGCAAGTGTACCTAGGGGTAACATTTACCCCGGAAAGTTTTACAATAAATCAATCAATCAAAATTATACTGCTGTATGAATTGGGGATCCCACCACCAAATATATGCTGGGCCAGTTCGGGGGTGTTATCATTGCGGGGATGATTACCGTGGACACTGACAGGCGGAGAGTACGTAGTGTTCCTGAAACATTCCGAGCACACTAGTGCGGGCCGAAACAGGTGACAGTTGAGCATCTACGCAACCCCACGTGTCTGTTTCAGCTCGGACATTTACGGTGATTCTCCGTCTACTTAATGCAACCATTTAGTAAGCACTTATAGTATACCTTCCGTCTAATGCAACAAACGTGTAACCATCATCTGATGGACAGAATGATTAAGTCGCCGAGAAACCCCATAGTCTACTTAGTTGTGAATACAAAACCTAAGTGTTAGATTCTTGTTTTGTAACGTTTGTACTAAGTTATCTGTATTCGTTGATGATTCCTCCATAGGAGGAATCTGAGTTGCATACAGTGTTTTTCAAAACTATTCAAACCAGTGTGACAACATTATTCAAACCAGTGCGACAAAATGTTTCGTACCCCTTCGCACATCCTTTCAAACCAAATGGCATAATGTTTCACACAAACTTTCATTAGAAATCAATATTCTGAAACCTTAAATCTGGACGATTGCCTCATGTTTACTACATTTGGGAGTCATGCAGTACCAATCAAGGGTCAAAATGGACGAACGGACGGACGGACGGACGGAATTGAACTGGGTTCCTTATTATCCTGTATATAACATCTTGTTAGGGGTGTACGAAACTTTTTGAATTATTGGTTTGAAACATTTTTCTAGTGTGGTTCGAAACATTTTGTCGCGCTAGTTTGAACCATTTTGTCGCACTGGTTTGAATAATTTTGCAAAACACTGTAAACAGAGTGGTGTATCCATGTCTCATAGGTTTTTATGCACTCTACTCCAACTAAAAACTAATCCACTATTGTACCTCGTACAATATTTTTTTCCATGCTAATACTCATGGTCTAAATTTTAGGCTAGTTCAACCTATATACAATCCTAAATCGTCCAATTATCAGAGTTGGGGGATCTCGATGTGGTATCGGTTAAGGTCAGATGACATTTTGAGTACGGACGATTAGGATGGCCGGAACTGGTGAGGGGGGGGGTAAACCGAGGTTGCGAAAGTGAAGAAACACCCGTGCACCAGGCTACCCCAGGACAAAAAGGCCCAACGCAAACGACCTTTTTATCGCTTTTGTTTTGTGAAAATGGGTTGGTTGGAATTCTGGAATTCCGGACTTCAACAATGTACATTTTTGTGACGAAAATCTTTGAGTGGTGGACTTTTGGATATCCTATAGCTGTACAATTCCGGCCGCGGCCCTCAATTCCGGTCAAGCTATCGAGTACCATATTAGGACCAGTGCTCATAACTATTTATCTAATATTAGTATGTCAGATATAAAGTAAACAATATAGTATAGTATTCTGCTCAATTTCACTCTATGGCAATTATTGAAAAGCCAAGTACCTAACAACAACCGGTTGATTAGGCAACACCATTGTCAAATACTTAATTAGCTCAGATTCCTTCCCCTGGAGAACCATCAACAAAAAGAATCTAACAAAAAGAATCTAACAACAAGAATCGAACAACAAGAATCTAACAACAAGAATCTAACAAGAATCTAACAAGAATCTAACAAGAATCTAACAAGAATCTAACAAGAATCTAACAATATTCCCATACTTATCTTTACCTACACATTTTCCGGGGATTCAAGCCCCGGGACACGTAGTAAAAGTATATATCTACCATAATAATGTGATATTCTTTAGTACATTTATTCGTAATCGAGACTGTATTCGATTCTGATTCCTCAGGAAAACGAATTGGAGGTACTTAAATACTTCTGCAAGGGAGCAGTCGAAGGGGTTCAAGTCCAAGGAGTCCTTGTCGGCCTTACCTAAGTACAAGCAAGAAATAGGACCAACTACAATAGGTCTTTTTTCACTACCCAATTCCTTGGCCTCCAAAAAAAATTTCTTGGCCTTCAAGTATTCGTTGATTGGCTTCAAGCCGACAACAGTGTTCAAGTCGAATTTGGTGGAGTGCGAGAATGTTGGTCTGATGTAGTGGTAGTTGAAATCGAACCACTTGACCATCTCCAAACCAGTTACATCAATAGGAGACTCAGTGTTGGTGGCTTTTCTTTGCAAACCTTTATCCATAGTAAGCAACACGTTAATAGGGTCCAATTTGAACTTGGTGTATCTTAAGGGGGTGTCTGGGCTATATGCAGGCAGGCACATTCATTTCACTTTCATTCATTCACAATTACTTCCACATTTCGATGATTATTTCTTTTTACTGTCTTTTTAAAATCTCTTACATAAAATCTTATTACTTGAAATTATTTGGTTTTTTTTATTATGCCACTTACTGTAAATTACTGTACTGTATATTACTCTACCGCATTAGGAAATAAACTATTACTGCCTATACCTATTTCTTAAATTTTTTAAAAAAAACAATTTTCACTTGATGTAGTACTTTCTTCCATTTCATATTACTAGTAATTACTGTTGTAGACTTTTTAGACTGTACATACGTTCAATTCAATTTTACCTTAATTAATACTCTTTGTGTTCCTGCATATACACTACTTTATCGGACGGTGAACCAGAAGGGACATAGTAACGATGAACCAAAAGGGCTTAGTGACGGTGAATTGAAAAAGGATAGTCACGATGAACCAAAAGAAGACGTAGTATTATTGGTTCCCGTTTAGCTGGCCACGTGATCTCAATCCCTATATGGGTAGTATTTTACCTATTTTGGATCTACCATAATACCTATATACAGGAATTGAATTGTAGTTACCGTATTGGGAACACCCCAATGAGTTATGAAAAGAACTAGGCCTTTATATCGGTTTTTGTGCCCATGAAAAAATATTACCGCCATATTTTTGATTGTTGGGAAACCTCGTGATGCTTTGATTGCTTGTTCGAAGGATGCCAAGGCTAGACGCGTTATCTGCAGTACGCCACTAAAAAACGGCCAAAAATAGAATACCCCATAAAAGAACACTTAACGTTTGTTATTTTTGTTTTTTTTTTTCAGTTATTAGCTCCTCGAATTAGTTACTGCCTTGGTAGATCATTATACTTCTGGTACTTTCTAAAAATAACCGAATAATTTCCGGGACTGCATATAAGACATTCTTCTACCATATCAATAAAAAAAACGTCCAACCGGTTCTGAAGAATATTTGGGGTGGGGGGGTGAAATAAACCCGTACACCGTAAACCGATAATTTCACACCGGAAACGACTCTGTCGAAAGTGTCGGCAGAAATTATCAGAAGAGTTTGGTGTACCTGAGCGGCCGGGCTCATAACCAAAGAATCAAAAAAAAATAAAAATAAAAAGCCGACGGTCGTTTTTGCTTCTTTTAGAAAACCCGTACAACCGTAATTATAAACCCGTAGATCTGTAGTAACAAACCCGTGCACCAGTAGATCCACCTCTACCTGTGCACTTGAACCAACACGTTGTCCGAAACAGCAGCTCCTACATCTAACGGTGGCAGTTGCAAGAATGCAGTAACTGCTGCGGTGTAGTCCTGCATCCAATACGCCAAGTCCCCCAGCATTCGGCTTCATGTGCAGGCAGCCGCGCCTCGTCTGGGCTAAAAAAACACAACTTCTTCTCCTTGTTCCTCCATCCTCTTCCTTGATCCCACAGCAGTTCCTTCTGCATTTTCATTTCTGCACCTCCCGAGTCCCATCGGTGCCTTTCCTATTTTCTAGACTGACCACTGAATCAGTCCAAAGTTTCAGCTCGGGTTCAGTTCCGTTTCAGTTCAATTTCTCGCCAGTTTCAGTTGCCATTCCCGCTAGACTGTTCATTTCAGTCTCATAGTCATCATGAAACTCAATTTCCTCCCCCTTTTTTTCCTCTTGGCCTTTTGCAATGCCCTGAGCTACCTTCAGGCAAACTCCCTATTAACATGTATGGACAACTCGCAGTTCTGGGCCTCCAACCTTGATGTGAAGTTCCGCCCCAACAACAACTCCGTGAACTTCAACATCAAAGCCATTTCCAATATTAACAACGTCAAGGTGGGTCTTAACGTCAAGTTGATTGCCTATGGGCTTACCGTGATTCAAAAGTCCATCAATCTCTGTGACTTGGGCTTCACTGAGCTTTGTCCCTTGACCTCGGGTCACTTGGACTTCAAACTCCAACACACCCTTTCCGATGACATCATTAAGCAAATCCCTGGTGTGGCTTATACTATTCCTGACTTGGATGCCCGAGTGAGACTTGTTATGTTCAACACTGAGACTCAGGAGGACTTGGCCTGTGTGGAGGCTGTGGTGGATAACGGAAAAACCGTGCAGACCAAGTATGCAGCTTGGCCCATTGCTGCCATTTCGGGCTTGGGTTTGGTCACCTCAGGAATTGTTTCCGTCATTGGTCATTCCAGTACGGCTGCTCATATCTCGTCTAACTCCATGTCGTTGTTCGTGTACTTCCAGTCTTTGGCCATCACTTCCATGTTAGCCGTTGCGCGTGTTCCTCCTATTGCTGCTGCTTGGTCCCAGAACTTCCAATGGTCATTGGGTGTCATTCGGGTGGCTTTCGTCCAGAAAATCGCCAATTGGTACTTGCAAGCCACCGGCGGAGTGCCCACGAGTATCTTGGCCAACCCTCAGATCTCTGTTTCCGTGCAAAAAGTTAAGCGTGGCCTTGGATTCTTGTCGAACATTTTTGGTACGCCTGCCAAGACAGCCGTTGTTTCAAATCTTGCCAAAAGATTATCTATTGCCGTGGACAATGACGATTACTTGCAGAACGATAACGTGAATACAACCTTATACACCACCAATGAAAAGGAGGCCGTGGATGGAACGCGGATTCTTATCTTGCGTGGAATCCAGAGAATTTCCTACCTTGCAAAGATCGAGATTACCGATTTGTTCATGACCTCTATCATGTTCTTGCTTTTCTTCATGTTCATTCTCATTGTGTGTATGACTTTCTTCAAGGCGTTGGTGGAGATCTGCATCCGGTCTAACATCATGCATTCCGGCAAGTTCAATGAATACAGACAACATTGGCTGAGTATCATCAAGGGTGCTCTTTACAGACTTCTTTTGGTTGCATTGCCTCAACTCGTTGTTTTCTCGTTGTGGGAATTCACCACCCATGATTCTGCAGGTTTGGTGGTGGTGGCCATTTTCTTGTTTCTTGTGGCCTTGGGTTTGTTAGGATATGCGGCCGTAAGAGTGTTTCTGATTGGCCGTCGGTCCGTCAGAGACCACAAGAACCCCGCTTACCTCTTGTATGGTGATGGAGTCTTCTTGAATAAGTTCGGCTTCATTTATGTGCAGTTCCGTGCCGACTGCTATTATTTCGTGCTCATCTCATTGGTATACGTCATCTCCAAGTGCTTGTTTGTTGCAGTGTTGCAGCAGCATGGAAAGGTACAGTCGGTGATTGTCTTTGCCATTGAGATTGTTTATTGTGTGACTCTTTGCTGGAAGAGACCTTTCATGGACAAGAGAACCAATGCGTTCAATATCACCATTGCTGTGATCAACACCATCAACGCCTTGTTCTTCATGTTCTTTTCCTTTGTGTTCAAACAACCACAGGTGGTTTCGTCGGTGATGGCGGTAGTGTATTTCGTGTTGAATGCCGCTTTTGCATTGTTCTTGCTCATCTTCACCATTGTCACGTGCGTGTTGGCCTTGGTTTACAAGAACCCTGATGCCCGGTACCAGCCCATGAAGGATGACCGTGTTTCGTTCTTGCCTCGTTTGGGAGGAAAGAAAAAGAACCTCGAAGGTGCTGATGATATCGAGTTGGCTGCTTTGGGTGCTAGTGCTATGAAGGGCCATGAAAACGCTAAGAACACCCAATATGTTGATTCCGACTCTATCGATGACGACTCTGCTAACCAGTATAAAGGATACCAGGGAGCATACAACAATGGAGAGTTTTCCAAGTCGTCGATCTTGGATGCAGACGAACCTCAACAACCTGCGTCAACGATTGTGGGCAACTCAACCAATGCATACCAGAACTTTAAGTCGATGCAGAATGGCAGACAGGGAAACTACCATGGCGGTCCCAAGAGAGATTACCTTTAATCAAAATCATGATTCGCTTTTTGGCTGATTTCATGATTTGTCTTGGGGTAAATATGTTGGCCTCTAGTTGAGGATGGACATTTATTGGTGAAACGCCGCGCAAGTCTATGAGCTTAGTCAATGTTAGAATATTTAGCATGGGAGCATATTTGGGGCCTGTTTGAGAACATGGTCATTCAGTTCATAAGTCCATATGAGGATCCGTCTTCCATGGTCTTAATTCATTTCACCTTCAACTTGTGTAATTTTTTGTTTTTCCACGTTCAGCTTCTTTTCTTTCTCCTTCTTCATTCTTGAAACTGGTAAATTCTTTATAAGATCAGTAGTTTCTAGTATTTGAAAAAAAAAAATTTACCGGGTTAGTATTAGGTTGTTAATACTCGGGCCGTCACAATGTGCATCACTTTAGCTGATTGGCCAATTAAGGTGGATAGATTTCAGTGTTGACTGGAGTATCAAGTCAAACGGAAGATAAAATGCAGATTCTTAAATCAAAAAAAATGATAAGTATAGTAATTGCTTTCGGTCTGGAATTGTGTAATCAGTATCGCTGCAAAGAGGATATTGGAGAAGGTAATCGAATGAATTTTTTTAGTTGACAAGCTGGAAAAGAAATAAATTTTGATAGGTAAAAATGGTATCAGTATGAGGCTTCGGACTCGGGAAGTGATGGCTTTTTATTGATAATCTGGAAGAGGATGGAGTATGGACTTTTCGTATCGATACAATAACTCTGGATTGACTGAGAGGCCTTTTGATACCCAGTGATGATGCGAATTATGATGCTCTTGCAAAAGAAAAAGAATTGTATAAATGAATGGGTAATAGAAGCAGTATGGATAGCTTTCCTGATTTTATTATGGACATATGGTGGATATAGGTTCCTTGTTCTTCCATTGATATTGGCAATAGTAAGGATATATTTTTTGCATTGGGTCATAGAATGTAGCAATTTAGGGTTTTTGTAGGTGTGACTAGGAATAGTTGTCTCATTGATAAACAGCTAGAGATGGATTTGGAATTCGGAGAAGGGTAAGAAATGTTGAATTTGGGGATTGTTAATAAGACAAGTATAGGGTCTCAGATGGATGGATGAAATTTTTTCTTTAATTAGTAGATAGCCATGGATGATGGAATTTTGAATGGATCGCTCAATTGGTGGATAGAATTTGTATTTTGATTGCTGTTTTGCTGTTTTGCTGTTTTGTTGATGGGGAAATTAGTATGAATTGATTCTAACGGTATAGAAAAAGTATTCTGATTGTTAGGATTCTCAGGGGCGCTGGTATGAGAACTTTCTGTTTCTAAAAACTTTCACTGTAGGTATAGTATGGGTGGTCTCCGTAGAAATAACATGGGAGTTTCTGTGAAAAAAAAAATTATGGGGGTCTTTATAGATCTTGGGTAGATTAGTAATTAATGATAGGTATGATTGAAGATAGAATATGAATTAATGATTCTTTCTTGGATTCAAGAGTGGATCGTTGGGGCAAGGGATAAATTCATAATCATCACTTAATTCTTATATGAGTAATTCTGTAATTTTTTCTTCAAGTATGGAAAGCTGTTTTTGTATACTCTTGAATTCAAAAGTAGTGGAATAATACCTCAAACGACGGCATGGATCAACACCTAAACACTGGTATCATATTCCATCAGCATCAAATATAGAGCTCTTATTTTAGTAACCAGACTAGAATGTTCTATCGAATAAGGGATTTGTATGATTCTTCGGGCTAATAGGGACATTCACTGAATGCTTTTTCGGCGATAACAGAAATAAATGAATAAAGGTCGTTTTGCTGATGTTCAGGGGGGGTATGGATTTATAAAGGGATCATAGATTTATATAGAAAAAGGGGGACTATTCTGATTGTGGTAATTCTGGTTTCCGTGGGAAGGTGCGAACGCTCGCTTTATATAAGGAGCAGGCGCATGGCTGCAAAAGATGAAACATTGCTTGCATATTTCGCGAATATAAAAGGCCGCCCTCCCCCCGTATATAAATAGACAGCTAGCTTTTCTGGTTTTCGGATGTATTGGTTTTGATATACCATGGAGTTTTTAATTTTACTGGTGATTAGGACTTTGCCACTATTTCTTGAACTGCCACTATTTCCTTCTATTTGACTATTTTCCTGATATCCGGCTCTTTAGATCCAAGATGGGCAGAGCACTACCCATATAGGACGAAGATATCCTTGCCACCGAACTCCTCCTCGATTATCAAGATTTGGTTGAACTTGGCCAATCTCTCCGATTTGGCAAGAGCACCGGTCTTGATTTGATCAGATTTCAAACCGACAGTCAAGTCAGCAATGAAAGTGTCCTCAGTCTCACCGAATCTGCAAGAGACCATAACACCCCAACCAGCAGAGAAAGAGTCCTTGACGGCTTGAATGGATTTGGTTAAAGAACCAATTTGGTTGATCTTCAACAACAAGACGTTGGCGGTCTTCTTCTCAATGGGTTGGTGACAGTCAAGTCATCACCCACGATTTGGATCTTGTCAGAGACCTTGGAGAAGAAATGAGACCAAGATTCCCAGTCATCATCGGTGAATGGGTCCTAAATGGACACAATTGGGTATTCATTGATCATCTCCTCTTACAAGGAAGCCAATTGCTCTCCGGTCAACCACTTGCACTTGTCGGGTCTTGGGTTCTTGAAGTTCCAGTCGAACTTACCCTCCTTGAAGAACTAGGAAGAAGCAACATCTAAGGCAATGCCGATCTTTCCGGTGTGATCAGCTTTCTCATTGGCATCAACAATCAAGTTCAAAACCTCTCTTGGGGATCTAATGTCTGGAGCAACACCTCCCTCGTCTCTGACGATACCGGCGAATTGACCCATTTCGGACCCATTTCGGACCATTAGAGTAACTGAATGCAATTGAGCACTCGGTAAATCTCATAGTCGTACATACGCTACATACAGTGCATTGACTGTTGTGTTGCGTATAGTACCAAATGAGGTATATCATTATAATGACTCCCTTCATTGACTTCTAAACAGAATTATAACTGTCCTAGACTGGTCTACCACTGTCTTTCTTCCCATGCTCTTGCCCGTCCTGCATCTACAGTCTAGGTCTTTTCTTCTATTCCTGGCATTCCCTTGAGCGATTCCCCATAACAAGAAGAGGTCTTTCAATCTAGCCTTCAAATCGGTCACTGCCTCTTCAAGCTTATCATTAGATCTAAAAATTACTAGCTGAGAGCTCACAAGATCTACCAAAGCTCCTTCACTGACTATTCCAAATACCAATTTACCTTTTGATTCATACTGTGACCGAAACCAATCTCAATAGAGAGGCTTGGGTGAATCAGGCTTTTTTCTTTGACGGTATACTTTGAGAGAACTGTTTTTATCGGGTCAAAATCATCACCTCCCACGACATCTGTTGAGCTACATCATTTATGATGAATGTTATCACCTTAGTGGATTTGATAATTGAAACACCTGACAAACTATTGAAACGCTTGGAACTCTAAGATACTTACGAATTCTTGGAAACACTTGGGAATACTCGGAAACACTTGGAAACACTTGGAAAGTATTGAGAAATATAAGTGATAATGAAAGGTTTTGAAGAAATTTGGAAGAATTTACAAAAATGCGAGATACACTCAAACACATTCAACATGATTAAAAAGCAAGGGAGATAATATTGGGGGTATTGGACGAAAATGAAGATATTGAAAGATACTAATACACTTTGAAACACTTTCAAACAATAATAATTTGATATTCTTTGAGATACCTCGAAATATGTTGGATTATATTGAAATCGGGCAAGCATACAGAGTTTTGAAATACGGAAGAAAATAAAGGCACTGGTCATTGAACCTGACTACCCTGATATCCATTATAGCCTTATTACCTGACTGATTTAATTACAGCTGTCCAATGAGAATGTGTCTTGACTATAAGCAATGATTAGTGAATTAATAGCTAGTCAGCTGGGCTGAAAACAGTTTCTAGGTGTGACAGAACTTGGGCTTCCCAAAGATGCTGTGGTGGAACACATTGTACCACGTGACCGGCACACAGTCGTCACGTTTGGTACGTACAGAGGAATCGTACACCTCAGTGTATGTGGGCGAGCGGGCAGTGGCTTTAAAGACACGTTTGAGTTCACTTTCGGGGTCGGAGTACTTGGTGTCAATTCTCTGGAAAGAGTACGTGAAGGGGTCTTCATCATTGTCGTCGGTGGCCCGTTTTCCCAACTCCGGTTCCGCTGCGTCTTGCGTGTACCGCCCAAAAAGCTTGTCGAAGACAGAGTACATTCTATAGCTCTTTAGGGTGGACAAGGTGGCTGGTTCACGTGCTGAGGTCTGCTCGGGGCACCATGCCAAGTGGTCACAGAGCTGGCCCAAAATCACCTCGTCAGAGAAAGATAATGAGTCGATCTTCTTGCCGCTTCGAATATAGTCTGCTATGCCGGAAAGCACCCGGATGGAGAGCGAGAATGGAATGGTGACCTTATCTAAGAGCGAACCAGTTTTTGAACGGAGGAATTTGGAGATTTTCTTCTTGATATACTTGGCCCTGCCTTTTTCAAACTCGTCGAAATCCCACTGAGAAATATACTCGGCTTTTTTGTTGAGTTTTCTAACAACCAATCTCTCCACGAGACGAAGGTAGAGGAGAATCATTTCCTGTTTTGTTTTGAGGGATTGAGTGGCATAGAACCGAAGAAGGTCTCGGAGCTGTTTTCCATGGATAGCTCTTGCTGTTTTGGGGTCACAAAAGTCTCCATCAGGAAATGAGTCGAGTTCAGTTTCTGATTTATCCGATTCAGAACTGTCTGAATCGGGGTTGTCTGTTTCAGACTTTTTCTTTTCAGATTGGTCTTTTTCAGACTTTTCCTTTTCAAATTCATCAGATTCAGACTTTTCTGAGTCTTTGGAGTCTTTTTCAGGCTTGGAGGACGTTTCGGTCTCACACTGTTCACCTTTGCCAAGAATTGTTGGGCCGTCTCCGGGGACGACATTTTCCAAAGGTACATTTGGGATGCTAGGGTCAAGTGAAGGGTCCTTTTGAGGGGGGTTTTGTCCTTTTTCGACGTTAGAGTCCTTTTCGAGAGAGTTTTGTCCGTTTTGGGGAACAGAAGCTGAGTCGGAAGGATTTTGTCCATTTTGGGGACCAAACCCTGTTTGAGGAAGTTGTCCATTTTGGGGACCAGACCCTGTTTGAGGAAGTTGTCCATTTTGGGGTGGATCAGGAGCCTTGCCGGTTTCAGGAACAGAGCCCCCGATTGGGGCTTCATCGCCAACATAGTTGCCGTTTTGGTCCCGTTCCACATTCTCCAAAAGGTCTCTCTTTCCGACCCAAATGACCGGAGATAACTCAGATTCGGAAATCAGGAGCCGTGAAACCCGATCGAGTGCAGGATTCCGGTTATAGAACGTCAGGGGAATTAACAACGAAAAGGCGATTCCGAGGGGGAATAGCGCTGCCAAAAGTTTCATGAAAGCGATGATTCGTGCAAAGATGGTGGGGTGTGAATTTCTGTGGTTCACGCTAAATGGGTGCAAATATATCTTGTGTGCAGTCCATCACGTGCTCTCAGAATGTGCTGATATGCAGTATACCGTCACGTACACCACCGTTTCCATAAGCCACGTGAGGAACGAGAGTGTATTGAAGGCAGCGGTGGCTTTTCGCAGATTGCATGTACTTGATTTTGCTTTGCAGTGGCTTGACAAGTACAAGATGGAAAGGGTAAGTGCAATGGCCCCGAATATACATTGGGAACTGCAGATAAGCACCACCAATTTCTTCATCTTTTCCACTCGGACTAGTTTGAAAAGAAATGCAAGGGCTCCTAGCACAGAAATGGTTCCCACGGCAATGAAGTATTGGTATATACTGGCACTGATAGAATGGTCCCTGTTGAGCTGTATGCAGGAGACGATGATGACAATACCAGCAAAGACAATTTGGGCCACGTCTAAAAGATTAAATGCAGTGAAGGCGTGATAATGATTATCGGAGTCATGGAAAACAGGGCCTAGACCGGGGGTCATGTGACGTTTCCGTTTTGGGATCCGGATTAATGGTCTTTGGAGTACACGACTCCACACTGCACTATCCAAGCTATTTCCTGATCTGATGAAATAATCAGAGGATTGAAGAGCAGGAGGAAGGTTATCCGAGCTGACGTCATACATGCCCTCGGAGTAGACGTTTTTTTCCCCGGCATAGAAGTTATTCTCCCCGGAATAGACGTTCTCCCCGGAGTACACTCCAGTTCCCCCCGAATCCCTAATCTGTTCGGCAAACTCACGCGGCGACGGTGCTGGTCGGGCCGGAAGTGCCTTGTTTATGCTATACCGAACATTTAGCCGAGGTGCATGGTGCACTATTGTGATTCTCTCCTGGAATGGGTCCTGGAACCCTCGGATTGGATTGAAGGGATATGGAGGCAGCAGGGCTTCGAACCCGGCCATTTCCGTGGGTGTAGTGTTCCGAGACCGTTTTCTGGGCTGTTGCTTTTCATATTCAAACCGAGAATCGTCTCCTATAATCAGCTCCATCTGGATATATGGTCTTTGGTGTTTTAGAGTGGTTTCAGACTTGTTTCAGGATGTTCTCAGAATGTTTCAGTGTTTCAGTGTTTCTCTGCCGTTTAGAATTGTTTAACTGCTCACTGTTTCAGGATTGTTCCAGGATTGTTTCAGGATTGTTCCAGGATTGTTTCAGGATTGTTTCAGGATTGTTTCAGGATTGTTTCAGGATTGTTTCAGGATTGTTTCAGGATTGTTTCAGGATTGTTTCAGGATTGTTTCAGGATTGTTTCAGGATTGTTTCAGGATTGTTTCAGGATTGTTTCAGGATTGTTTCAGGATTGTTTCAGGATTGTTTCAGGATTGTTTCAGGATTGTTTCAGGATTGTTTCAGGATTGTTTCAGGATTGTTTCAGGATTGTTTCAGGATTGTTTCAGGATTGTTTCAGGATTGTTTCAGGATTGTTTCAGGATTGTTTCAGGATTGTTTCAGGATTGTTTCAGGATTGTTTCAGGATTGTTTCAGGATTGTTTCAGGATTGTTTCAGGATTGTTTCAGGATTGTTTCAGGATTGTTTCAGGATTGTTTCAGGATTGTTTCAGGATTGTTTCAGGATTGTTTCAGGATTGTTTCAGGATTGTTTCAGGATTGTTTCAGGATTGTTTCAGGATTGTTTCAGGATTGTTTCAGGATTGTTTCAGGATTGTTTCAGGATTGTTTCAGGATTGTTTCAGGATTGTTTCAGGATTGTTTCAGGATTGTTTCAGGATTGTTTCAGGATTGTTTCAGGATTGTTTCAGGATTGTTTCAGGATTGTTTCAGGATTGTTTCAGGATTGTTTCAGGATTGTTTCAGGATTGTTTCAGGATTGTTTCAGGATTGTTTCAGGATTGTTTCAGGATTGTTTCAGGATTGTTTTAGGATTGTTTTCGGATGTTTTGGCTCAATATATCTAGTCTCTCGGCCTGGATCGGCTCTTTTCCAGTTTCTAACGCTATCTAGGAAGCTTCAATTTTGCTTAATGAGGGCCTTGGCTTTGATTTCCGACTCGAATCGTCCGGTATGATTCCCATACTTTATCTTTCATGTACGACCTGCATGCATTGAGACATTGGGGTAACACACAAGTTATATCCTAATGCGGAAGAAAATAAACAAAACATTCCCATCGCTCTAAAAGATCTAACCAAGTGGCCACATATACTTAACTGCAAATTTCTTGATGAAGAATTAACCCCAAGAACTTATACTCCAGAACAGTGCCTTTTGTATATCTGGGTTTTCCTTTATGTTCTATAATTTTTTTTTCAAAACTTGCCTGGCTAGCTCAATGGCTAGAGCGTGAGACTTTTAATCTCAAGGTTGCGGGTTCGACCCCCGCGTCGGGCTAAAGATTTGTTTTTTGTAAATTTCAGATTTTTAGGCCCAATGTGACCTTCATTCATTCTAAAATAATTTTAAGCCAGAGTTAGTTTTGGTATTTTTTATGCCAGCACGGCATTTTGTGGTGTACGGATGTTATGCAAAGAAGCCGGGCAGAGTCCGAGGGAGTTCCTGCAGAACACAAGCGGGGAACGATGGAGGTCGTTAAACGAACATCCGGTCAATATTACCAGTATATCCAGCCTGACCACACCCCCGGAACCATGCACCACCCGGACCTACGGTGCCCCTGACTGCCGAGCCCCCGGATTAGTGTCGCAAAGCGGCGCTCTTCAATTGGCGCGCACCCATTGGCTGCCCCGGGATTTCTCGGATGCCTCACGCAGACTAAGGTGCGACATTTTTCAAAAAAAAAAAAAACCAAAAGCCAATCAGCAACCCAAGTTTACATCCGTACAACTCCCTTTTCTACCCCCAGTTCCACCGTCTAAACACATACAACATACTAAATTTCAAAATGTTGTCGAGAGCCATAAAAAGCAATTCCCGCCGTTTGCCCGCTGCCGGTGCCAGAATTGCCGCCAGAAACCCCGCCGTAAAGAGCACGTTTCTTGCCGCCAGGACGTTTGTGACCAAAACCACGGTCCAAACCCCCAAATTCACGGCCATGCCCAGCATGACGTTCCACAGATTTGCTTCGACCACCGTCAAGGTGCCCGAAATGGCCGAGTCCATCAGTGAGGGAACCTTAGCCAGCTACTCTAATAAGGTGGGTGAGTACGTTAACCAGGACGACACCATTGCCACCATTGAGACTGACAAGATCGATGTGGAGGTCAATGCGCCAGTTTCTGGTACCATCACCAAGCTCTTGGTGAAGGAGTCTGAAACCGTTGAGGTTGGCCAGGAGATCATCGAGATTGAGGAGGGCCCAGCTCCAGAGGGCGGCAAGAAGGAGGCCAAGCCTAAGGAGGAGACCAAGGAGACGAAAGAAGAACCTAAGGAAGTGAAGGAGACTAAGGAGCCAAAGAAGGAGACCAAGGAACCAAAGAAGGAGACCAAGGAGCCAAAGAAGGACACTAAGGAGACGGAGTCGTTCACGGCGTTCTCCAGAAGCGAAGAGAGAGTCAAGATGAACAGAATGAGATTGAGAATCGCAGAACGTCTTAAGGAGTCGCAGAATACCGCAGCCTCGTTGACCACTTTCAATGAGGTGGACATGTCCAACATCATGGAAATGAGAAAATTATATAAGGACGAGGTGTTGGACAAGACTGGCATCAAGTTCGGTTTCATGGGAGCTTTTTCCAAGGCCGCCGCCTTGGCCTCCAAGGAGATCCCCGCCGTCAATGCTTCCATTGAGAACAACGACACTATGGTGTTCAGAGACTACATGGACATTTCCATTGCCGTGGCCACGCCCAAGGGTTTGGTGACGCCTGTGGTGAGAAACGCCGAGTCGTTGTCGATTTTGGGCGTGGAGCAGGAGATCACCCGTTTGGGTAAGAAGGCCAGAGACGGTAAGTTGTCGTTGGAGGACATGGCCGGTGGAACCTTCACCATCTCCAACGGAGGTGTTTTCGGTTCGTTGTACGGAACCCCCATCATTAACATGCCCCAGACTGCCGTGTTGGGCTTGCACGGAGTCAAGGAGAGACCCGTGACAGTCAACGGACAAATCGTGTCGCGTCCAATGATGTACATTGCATTGACCTACGACCACCGTGTGTTGGATGGCCGTGAAGCCGTGACGTTCTTGAAAACCATCAAGGAGTTTATCGAGGACCCAAGAAAGATGTTGTTGTCTAACTAGATGAATAGAAGTATGCAGGTGCATACCCACGAGCAGTCAACAGAAGTCAAACAGCATGAACTTGACAAAATGACTAACCCGACTAACAAACATAAACAAGCAATTAAGAAACCAAGAACAGCAAAACGTACCGAACCGTAGCGCTAGACAAAAATAAGTTATCTATGGTATACCTAGCTGCTCGGGATCTATTGGCTGTCATGAGGTTGGACTGGGACTTTTCTTTTGTGGCAGATAAATTTGAGCAAATATGGCTTACACTGGGCCAGTTCATTGATATCCGGATTAACTTTGCCCAAGATAATTTGCCTGACGTTTTTCAACAGATGGATCAATGGGTGATCCATGGGAGTCTATACTAGATCCATTGAATCTGCTCTTGCTATGGACACTAGCATTGTGAAAGCTACTTTTGATGAGTATTCTGTTGAAATACTAAACTACTACTGTATACAACTCTATACTAAACTACTACTCTATTTTTAGATTCTTGTCGTGACGTTAAGTACTAAGTTATCTTTACTCGTTGTCGATTTTTCAAAAGGAGGAATCTGAGCTATTTATATAAATTTTCGAGAGAAGGGGTGGCAGAGGAATAACTCCTTAGCGATCATTGTTCTAACTCACCTCAGGTCATCCTGGTACCCAAACAATGAAAGCTGAGTGAGAGATTGAGTGAGAGATTGAGTGAGAGATTGAGTGAGAGATTGCAACTGCCATTGCGGATCTGGCGTTACACTGTTTTTCAAAATTATTCAAACCAGTGTGACAATGGTTCAAACTAGCGCGACAAAATGGTTCAAACTAGCGCGACAAAATGGTTCAAACTAGCGCGACAAAATGGTTCAAACTAGCGCGACAAAATGTTTCGAACCACACTAGAAAAATGTTTCAAACCAATAATTCAAAAAGTTTCGTACACCCCTAAGTAGTTGTTATATACAGGATCGCAAGGAACCCAGTTCAATTCCGTCCGTCCGTCCGTCCGTCCATTTTGACTCTTGATTGGTACTGCAAGATTCCCAAATGTAGTACATATGAGGCAATCCTCCAGATTTCTGATTTCTGATTTCTGATTTCTGAATATTGAATTCTAATGAAAGTTGGTGTGAATCATTGTCATTTGGTTTGAAAGACTGTGCGAAGGGGTACGAAACTTTTTGAATTAATGGTTTGTTTAATTTTGCTAGTGTGGTTCGAAGCATTTTGTCGCGCTAGTTTGAACCATTTTGTCGCGCTAGTTTGAACCATTTTGTCGCGCTAGTTTGAACCATTTTGTCGCGCTAGTTTGAACCATTGTCACACTGGTTTGAATAATTTTGAAAAACACTGTATCGTCTTTACATATAATAAACCTGCATTGGGCCGTTTTGTCTACCCCTCACGGATATAAGGCATGTTCCAATTCTGGTCGATAACAGTAGATTTGACCGACAAAGGTATTTCACTTAATTAAAGATTATCACTCATTTCATTTTGAGTCAATGTGTGTATATGAATCCATCCCATTTGCTTGATAATTTTTGTTTCACGTATGTTTTCAAGTTAACATGCCATAGAAAAATCTGTTTTCATGAATGAGTTGATGATAATCTCCAGTGGTTCATCTCTAGTAATCACCAATAAACAATTTTAGTAGTCACTCCATAGTGATCTCTAGTAATTAATCCCTAGTAGTCACTCTATAGTGAGGGGTTGAGTGAGAGATTGAGTACAAGACTGAGTAAGGAGATTGAGTAGAAGGCCCTTAACAATGGTCTTTTTTAGGGTCAGGCAGAGAGGCTTCATAATACCACAATAGCTAGATCTGACGAGTAGATCACTAACTATGGTGGATCTGACACTGACCTCTATACTACAACTACTCTCTGCTTCTTAATACTCTGTTGCTTAATACTCCATATAGTGTAAGAATTTCTAAGTGGTAGAAATCACTCAATTAAATCATCTACACCTAATATAATAAGTATGCATTCGCATGTGACTCCAAAATGTACCATTGTGATAATCCAAGGGAAAAAAATCAGGCAAAACTTCGAAATGAGATGGGTAACACTACCTGTTTAGATACTTCCAGCCCCAAATTTCTAGACCCATTTTCTGTAATACATATTACCACTTCCAGTAAGATTTGTTGAGAATGTCAATAAACACTCGCATATACTTGAACGCCTATCTTGTTTCTCCTCAAGAGTGTTAACAATTCTAGTACAGTAGTGTTCATCCTTTTTTAATGTATTCTTAACTTGTGCGACTTATATAGACTAGAATATCTGTTTGTTTTTTTGTTTTTGTTTTTTTTGTGGTCTTGATCGATACTCCTCAACCATGAGCGAGATCTCCTCTTTATATATTTTGGGATCCTTGAATTCCGTCCTCCTGTACCGGACAAGTCAAACCCTATGAGTCCTGACGCCAAGACCCGGTTTATACTATCCGTTTGTACATATATATTCCTCGGAACCTTATGAGACTTGTCCCTGTCTCATTTCTCTGTCATGTGGGTAACTCCTACCTGCACACACGGGTCAAGCCTTCTCACATGTTCAACAAGATTGAGGTGTCAATGTACCTGGTACTAACTACACAGGTATCAAGTGGGTTATATGCAGGCCCCTGTTTTAAATAGCACAACCTTTTCTTTAAACCAAAATTTTCTTTATTTAGGCTAGACTTGAAACACACTAATTGAGCTCTATATATTATACTGTCACATCCAACTACCACAAATGTATTAAAGAAGCTAAAAGAAACAATATATTGAGTTCCGGCATATAACCCAACCACTCTGACGAAAATACTACAAACCATACTGCAAACAATCTAGACACTTCACAGTATCCTAATAATACAAGATGTAAATCTGAATATATGACATACCTTCCGATCCTGTATATTCAAAAAATAGTAGTTATGGTTGAACTTAAGACCACATCTTGTCAGTCACGTGACCGCGAAAACACCAAAAATTCATCTCATCGCACCGCATCTCTCTCTCTCCCACACTACTTCCCCAATGGCAGACCACACCTCCCCCGATGCCGAGTTGGACGTCTTGGACGTGCTGACCATGCACGAAAAACTCGCCAAGATTCGTACTCAGGTGTCCTCCAAATTGGATAACCAGAAGAACCTTGCCTTGGTGTTATCTGCAGTCGAAGAGAATATCTCTGAACAAGGCTCTGAAACTTCGCCCGTGGCGTATTTCGTATCATTTTTGGCTCTTTTGGACCAGGCTTTGGAAAATGGTGCCATCGTGCAAGAAAACGTGGCCGTGGCCGCTTCTTATTTCTTGGATATGGTGCTTCCTTATACCAACACAGCACTTTTGCGCCAGAATTTCGCTGAAATTTTGACCAAATTGGCTCCAGTGCTCACAAACCAATCCGCTGAACCTTCACTCATTAAATCCTCCATTGGAGCCTTGGAAACTCTTTTGTTGGCCCAAGACTTCCAGCAATGGCTTCTGTCCGGCAATGTATCACCGAAACGGGCTTTTGTGGGTATGATCGAGCTCTCTTTTGATGCCAGACCAAAGGTACGCAAGCGGGCTCAAGATGCTGTTCATCATATTTTATCCACTCCTCCTCCTAGTCCTAAAGGAGGACACCCAGGTGGTCCTCTATGTGCAGGACTTGCATTAACCAAGCTCCAGGAGCTTCGTTCCGAGGCTTCCTCTCGGAAAAAGACCGCCAAGGCCGAAACTAACCCTGCATTAATCCACACTCTCCAATTTGTTACTGCTGTGACTCGTTCCAATGCTTGGCCTGCAGATAAAGTGGACTCATTGTGTGATAGCCTTTTGGACATGTCCCGTACGCAGGACCAGTTCTTGGTAAGTGCCGTTTTTGGTGCTTTTGAGGGCCTCTTCTCTTCCATGACCAGCGACATTGATACCGAGAAATATAGCAAGGTGTTGGCCATTTTGGTGGACTTGAAGCCTCCAGTGGACGACAACCACTTGGCTGCGTCTTGGTTGGCGGTTATTGCCACCGGGTTCGAGGGTTTTGCCAAGCTTGCATCTGAAACAGCCTTGAAACAACTTACACAGCTTTTTGCCGTTGTTTCCGAGTATTTGGTGCTGCAGAATGGGAACACGGTTATCTCCGCAGCCCAATGCTTGATTGCGCTTATCTCCGCCGGACTTCCAGATGCCTTTTTGCTCCACCTGGCCCCTCAAAACGAGCTTACTGACGATGTGATCCTGTATGTGGGTGAATATGTGGAGAACCACCTCTTTTCCATCAAGTTCCAAAACGCCACCAAGGAGATCTTGGAGTTCCTCACCGCCTTCTTGTATAAGGTGCGCGGTCGGGCCAACCCCGACTTTTTGCCTGTTTTGGCCACGGTCGGCCTGTGGCGTTCCAATGAACTGGACAACTTTCCTTACAACAAAGAAGCGGAAGACTTCATCGCCGCCTTCATTGCATCTGCAGGTCCCGAAGTGGTTTTGGACACGCTTCCGCTAAATCTTACCCCATCCGGTAATAATGGCCCGGGCCGTGCATGGTTGTTGCCTCTTTTAAGAGATAATGTCCGTGGTGCCAGCTTACAATACTATCAGCGCCATCTCCAGCCTGTTGTGGCGGTGTTCGAAGATAAAATCGCCCAAAACGGCAAAAAAGACCTGCTTAACAATAAAGTGTTCCAGACCATCATTGACCAGGTTTGGCAGGTGTTGCCCCACTTTTGTGATTTGCCTACCGACTTGAGAACGGCATTTACCGAACAATACGCTGCCGATTTGGCGCTGCTCTTATATGCACATCCTGCTTTAAGAACATCGATTTGTCATGCACTCCGTCTTCTTGTGGAATCGAACTTGGCGTATGGAAATGGAGCCATGGCTGATGATGTGATCATGCAAGAACAGTTTCCAGAAGCAGAGGCCCAGGCCAATGTGCAGTACTTGGCCTCAATGGCTTCGAACCTTCTTTCGGTGCTATTCAACGTGTTCTCGTCCCAGATGCCGGACTCACGTGGATTTGTGCTCAGCACCATCGACACGTACCTTCAAATTGCCGAAAAGAGCGATTTGTCTGCTACTTTCGATAAGGTGTGTGGCTTGTTGAAGAAGGCCATGGATGATGCGGAGACTTCAGAGAAACCCAAGAAGGGTTCTGCCTCTAACTCAGAAACCCCAGACTTGAGCTTGACTATGATGGACTTGGTGGTGGCTATGGCCAAGTATGTGCCAGCCACAAGTTACAATGCACTCTTGGCGATTTTTTCTGCCACGGTGGTGCTGCAAAACCCATTAATGCAGAAGAGATCGTACCGCATTATCTTACGTCTAAGCGAAACGGCTCAAGGAGAAGAGTCGCTTGGAGCCTACATGCAGGACATCCAGAAGGTGTTCACCAACACCCTTTCTTCGACACACACGTCGGCCCGGGCTTCCCGGTTGCAGGCACTCAAATGGGTGGTTGCACAGTTGCCTGCACAGGATATGCATTTTATTCCAGGAGTCTTGCAGGAGGTGATCATGCTGACGAAAGATGTGAACGAGAAGTCACGTTCTGCAGCTTTTGACCTTCTCATTTCTATGGGCCACAAGATGGCCGCAGGTGGAATTATCGATAACCTGAAGATGGAAGGGTTCGATGCAGGAGCAGAGCCAGTGGCTGCCGATTTGGGCCAATATTTCACCATGCTCTCTGCAGGTCTTGCATCCCCTCTGCAACACATGGTTTCGGCGTCCATCACCGCCATTTCTTGTGTATTATACGAGTTTAAAGATCAGGTGGCGCAGGATCTCATGGTAGAGTTGTGTTCCACAGTGGAACTTTTCCTCACGTCCAAGTCACGTGAGATTGCCAAATCTGCTATTGGTTTTGTTAAGGTAGAAGTTTTGGCCCTTCCTGATGATATGATTCGTCAGAACTTGCCGGAAATGCTTGAAAAATTGATGGGCTGGTCACATGAGCACAAGGGTCATTTCAAGCTGAAGGTGAAGCACATTCTCGAGAGGCTTATGCGGAAATACGGAGTCGAGGTTGTGGAGGCAGCTATTCCGGCCCAAGACCGGAAGTTGGTGGCCAACATCAAGAAGTCACGTGCAAGGGCCAAGAAGAAGGAAACCGCCTCTACGGCCGATGCCAAGACTTTCATGTCTGCATATGAGGAGGCAGTTTACGACCTGTCTGAGGATGAAGCAGAGGAAGGTGATGGTGACGCCCGTGATGGTGGAAGCAAGGGCCGGACGGACCGGTTCATTCTTAATACGGATGAGCCACTCAATCTTCTCGACAGGCAGACGCTCCTGCACATCTCGTCGTCGAAACCTAAGAAGTTCACCAAAAAGGATGTCAAGCGCGAGGTCGAGACCAAAAACGGTAAGCTTGTATTCAAGGACTTGGCTAATCGCGATGATCTATTGGCTGGTCAGGGTGGTATCGATGCCTACTTGGATGCAGTCAAGCAAGCACCTGTCCGTGGTCAGAACAACCGGTTGAAGTTCAAAAAGACAAAGGAAGATGATTGGTCCGACGACGAGCCTGCAGAAAAGCCCAAGTCAGAAAAGCCCATGGCAAAGGGCCGGGTTTCAAAGCCCAAGCAGAAGTTCAAGGCCCGCAAAAAGCTCTAATTGAGATAGCGAGTTCAAATAGGAGATAGAGGGAGGAATGTTTGAGTGATTTCTAGTCAGTAAACGTTCAATAATAAACTTTACTATGAAACTTTGTAGAAAGGTTTTGGATCGTGAAAACTATAAACGAGTAAGTGATTATTAGGTCTAGTATCTACAGTACATTCATTAACACTCCACTTATTAACACTCCACTTAACATTCCACTAACATAAATCCCTTTCTAATGGCATTAGAAAACACATGGCCCCCAGTAGAAATAACAGGCTGGATACTAAAAAAAATTAGTGGTTTTAAAATTAGGAGATGCTGGTCTTTTATATTCATGAGGGCATGAGGTGTGTCTGTTTCAGATTTGCAGCCACAAACATAAACGATGAATAAAAAAAGCAACTCTTCATTTCACTTTTACTCACAATCATAAATTGCTCGATGAAAAAATTCCACTGTATATGCTTTTATTATAAATTTAGTGCTCCTAAATGAAGTACTGACGAAGTAAAAGTTTCAATGGTCTAGTATCAAGACTTACAGATTTTCTATCATTTCAAACTTTTAGGGAAGGATAGGGAAAATTGAGGAAACTGAAAACTTGGGGAAACTTGGGGAAACTTGGGGAGCTGAAATTTACGATCTTCTTTTGAAATATAAATATCTTTCACTCTAAATTTTATTGCTGCATTTTATTGACCAACCTTAGCAGTTGAAGCAAAAAATCAGAGCTCTTAGCAACGGTAAATTAGAACAAACAAAAGCATCTTAGCTGTTTACTCGGCCGATAGTGAAATTGTAAGCTCCTTTTCTCTGTCTTTTGCTGCCAAAAAGGTTGTTCTTAGAGGTGAGAGAACTATGGGAGTCATAATTAAGCTTGCTTTGGTGGTAAAGCCACAGGAAGTGAGTGTAATCCTTCTCAACAGAAAGCGATCCTTTTAAATGATTCGGGGGAGTCAAAATTTGATAAGGTGTTTTGAGGTTTTTTTACCGACCCAAATACTTATGTTCACACCAAGAGCTAAATTTACCAATGTCTGCGTGTTGAGAGTCTGAACTTGTCAACAAGTACCTAGCATGTACGGCGTCAAGGTACTTCGCTGATGTGTTGTATGCAGACCAGTGATGGCATTATGTGCAGGAAACTAGTGGGTGAAGAGTTTTCACCCACTTCAGCACATATCGCACTTTGGTCTTGTAAGGTACAACTTACATATCCCTGTATATTAATATATACTAAAACATAGGTTGAAAGAACTATTGAGTTGTGATAATTCCTCTACGCAGTCTTGTGGCTATAGTGGGTCTAACTATCTCAAAAACGATGTGACGTGAACCTTGTTACACCCGCTATAAGCAGTGCTCTGTCTATAAAAGATCATGAAGCCTACTTTGTCCTATACTAACAGTGGTCATTTGCCAACGCCGTGTCACAGCCATCGTTGTTTGAAGTACTATGATAACCCTTTTGAATATTCTAGAACAAGCCTTACCAATGTTATGATGAAGGGTTTTTCGAATGCCACGTTTCTCTCAAAGTTATATAAGCAGCTCCGATTCCTCTCTTTGGGGAACCATCAACCAACATAGTATCAATAAGGCATATAAGTGTATCCAAGAGCATAACAATCCTAGTAATGTAGGCATTCTTCCCCTTGCTCACTGTAAGTTAAGGTAGATTTTATAAGACTGTGATACATTCAAATCCTAGATCAAACTATTAGAGTATGCGCGAAATACACCATTCATCAAAGAAGGTTAAAAGTCTGATGAAAAACTAACAAAAAAAGCTACAAAAAATAACAGAGAAAATTGCAAGAAAACTGCAAAAAACTGCAAACAAAACTACACAAAACAACATAGAAAATTGCAAGAAAGCTGCAAAAAACTACAAAACAAACTACAAAAAACAACAGAGAAAACTGCAAAAAACTGCAAAAAAAACTACACAAACCAACAGAGAAAATTGCAAGAAAGCTGCAAAAACGGTGTAAGAACACTACAAGAAAAATAACAAAAAGCAGATAAAAAAACCAGCACATGACTAACAAAAACAGTCAGTAAACTCCTCTAGATTATTCATGGATTATCTTATCCTATCTAATTCAAAGAAGTATTCTAATCAGGTGGAAATTATAAGTAGTAGATTGGAATTTTTAACTTAGCCATAAGCACTTAGTCAGTAAGAAGTCACTAAGGTCAGCAATCAATAGTAGTCATAGGTAGTAGTATAGTGTAGTAGTATAGTGTAGTAATATATTGTAGTGTAGTGTAGTGTAGTAGTCATAGGTAGTAGTATAGTGTAGTATTATAGTGTGGTGTAGTAGTGTAGTAGTGTAGTAGTAGTATAGTGTATTAGTGTGGTGTAGTAGTATAGTGTATTAGTGTGGTGTAGTAGTATAGTGTAGTAGTCATAGGTAGTAGTATATTGTAGTGTAGTATAGTATAGTACAGTAGTGTAGTAGTATAGTAGTATAGTACAGTAGTATAGTATAGTAGTATAGCGTAGTAGTATAGTATAGAGTAGTAGTATAGTACAGTAGTGTAGTTGTTAAGATCCACCATAGACAGGGCCCTGTCTATAGAGTTATTATAAAGATTACACAGTCCAATCTTAACAATGGTCATTGCAAATTCCGTGTCAATATTCTAGAACAATCCTTACTGTTGTTCTAGTGGAGAGTTTTTCGAATGCCACGTTTCTCTCAAAGTTATATAAGCCGCTCTGCTTCCTCTCTTTGAGGAACCATCAACGACCAGTAAGGCATAAATAAATCAAAGAACATAACAACAGTAGTGTAGTAGTATAGTGTGGTGTAGTAGTGTAGTAGTGTAGTGTAGTAGTATAGTGTATTAGTGTGGATTAGTATAGTTTAGTAGTGTAGTATAGTATTATAGTAGTGTAGTAGTTGTTAGATCCACCATAGGCAGGGCTCTGCCTATGAAGGTATTATGAAACCTCTCGGTCCGATTGTTACTATGGTCATTGTAAACGCCGTGTCACAGCCATCGTTGTTTGAAGTATTATGATGGTCCTTTCAAATATTCTGGAACAATCCTTACCATTGTTCTGGTGGAGAGTTTTTCGATGCCACGTTTCTGTCAAAGTTATATAAGCCACTCCGGTTTCTCTCTTGAGGAACCATCAACGAATACAAGTTTAGGCTACACACGTTATTAAAGAATATAACAGTAGTGTAGTAGTATTGTTAGACCTACCATGGGTAGACACACTACCCATAGAGGTATCTTCGAGCCTACGAATGCCAGTGACTCATCCAAGGCACCATAACCCGTGACTTGGACTCATCGATTCACCTTACCTCGTGACATGGCGTTTAAGCGGCCTGCTTCGCTCTCTGGTATTCACTGGCTAACTATATATTTACTCGGATTCCCACTTATTGGGAATCCATCAACGAATGAACATAACTCCCAGTATTAGACGTATTCAAGAATCTAACAAGTATAGTGTAGTAGTATAGTAGTATAGTATAGTAGTGTAGTAGTACAGAATCGTAAATTGTTTGATACTGTCGATATAAGCAGGCTTTTAAACCAGAATTGGTTTTAGTAATCAATAGAAGTACTATAGCTGTCACTGGTCTATTCTTAGAATTTCTGAAACATAATGAACAGATAAGTGAATCTGATATTGTCAACGTATACAGTGTTTTTCAAAACTATTCAAACCAGCGCGACAAAATGTTTCGAACCAAGAAGACAGAATGGTTCAAACCAAATGGCGTAATGTTTCACACCAACTTTTACTAGAATTCAATACTCTGAAATGTTAAATTTAAAATCTTAAATATGGAGGATTGCCTCTTATGTACCACATTTGGGAGTCTTTCAATACCAATCAAGGG
>NKZI01001674.1:7552-37150 GCA_002370645.1 Metschnikowia sp. 00-154.1 | reverse complement strand
ATAGTGTAGTAGTGTATTACTATAGTGTAGTAGTGTATTACTATAGTGTAGTAGTGTAGTAGTGTAGTAGTGTAGTAGTGTAGTATAGTAGAGGGGCTGCAGACATTGTTTCAGATTACACCTGGGTGCATTGCGGCAACAAGATGCATGAAGCAGCGCAGAAGACATATAAAAGGAGCGATCCCCCCTCCCAGAATTTACTGCCTCTTTTTACTGCCGCCTCTTTTCTTTACCCCTTTTCCTGCCGCCACTTTTTTCTTAGCTCTTTTTTTACTCCTTTTCCTTCTCTTTTTTCTTATCTCCCTTTTCTTTTTTGTCTGTTTTTGGTTTCGGCTTTGGTACCGATTCGCAGCCAAGGTCGAATGTACGGGTGTCTGGACGAGGAGAAAGAGGAGGAGGATGCGGTGAGTGTTTACATTTATTCCCAAACGGGCTCGGCCCGGCTCATCTGCACCAGAGATCTAGGCCGATCGGTGCATGGATCTAATTTCTCACTGATCCTGTTCTAGTCCTAACAATCTATATCTGGATTTACGAAATGGGTGTTTTGAAACAGGCAGACCATAATTTGGCCAAGTTCCATCTTTCGCCCAATCGCCACGCCAAGGTCGACCGTCGCCAGGTCAGCCATGACTTTTCCTCCAAAAAGAAGTTCTTCGAGAGCATCAGTGAACATGGACCCGAATTAGCAAATAACTTTAATCTGCCCTCGGTTTTTTCTGTCCCGGAAAAGCAAAAGACCCAAAGAAATCTGGAGAAAAGAGACGAGGGACTGGCTGTTCAAAAAAAGAGGGTGGCTGACTTGAAAGTGGTAGACCTGAAAGACCTGCTTCTAGCCAGAATGGCTGCCAAACAAGCCAGACTCGCTGAGCTCCAGGAACAACAACAATTGGTGGAGTTTGAGATCTTAGAGATCCAGGCCCAGATCCAGGACTTCTTTCCCAATCAGCAAATAGACCAAGCGGAGCCTTCCAAGCCCGATTTCTCCGGCTTACGAAAAACAACATCTCTTTTCTTTGACCATAGTTCCAATGAGCTCCGCAAAACTGTCTCCACTTTCTTCCAAGCCAGTCCACTCACCAAGTCCCAGCCATCACAACCATCACAAGCTACCGTCCAAGCAACTGCTGAAGGTCATCACAAAACGCCCATTCATCAAGCTTCTTCAAAGACAAATCAAACTTCTTCAAAGACAAAACCGGATCTCCGGCACCAGGCGTCGGTCTTTTTCGCCAAGACACTTCTCCCCAACCCTGAACTCAAGAATAAGGCATCAATGATGCTAAATACTACGCTTAACGAGGTCAAGGAGAAGTTGGACCAGCAGCAGACGGAGTTGGAGACTTTCACGAGGAAAGGCACGGATTTGGCCCGGGAATTACTCACATCGTTGTCACCCAAAAAGCCAGGATCTCATTTAAACCCTTCAAATGCGCCCGACTCGTCGTTCATGGTGGAGAACTTGTGCAGTGGGAAAGAGGCGTCGATTCTCTTGAGTGACGATGAGAGTTATGGAGAAGGCCATGGCATTTTGGCGACTCTTGGAGCGCAGCCCCTGGTGTTGGAGTGTTCGGAGATCCTCCTGGGCTCGTCCATTGTTGACATTGACGACTACGAAAGCTCCGACGACGAGCGCTACTAATAGAGTTTATAAGCATGTCATATAGCTTATAATAAGAAGTCTATAAGCCGAGATCATGATCATTCATCGTCGATCCAGTTGCGGGCCCTCTCCACGCCCCGCTCCCAACGTCTCCAGTTCCTTCTCCGTTCCTCATCCGGCATCTGGGCACGGAACACGTTATCGCCGTTTTCATGGGCCGAAACGGTCTTGATCACATCATCCAAGTCCTTCCACACCCGTTCATTTTCATCCTCAAACGAAAGGCCTGCAGCAATAGCAGCACCCAATGCTGTACACTCGGAAACAGGAGCTCTCTTGACCGTCACACATGGACCCAAGATATCTGCTTGAATGCCCAAGATCTCATCGGCCTTGGACATACCTCCATCCACGGCCAAGGTGTTGAGCAACTTGGAATTCTCCAAGTGCAGTTCCTCCATGAAGTCGGGGGAACCTCCTGCATCCTCCGACATGGCCTTAAGAATGCCTCTAACCTGGAAACACACACCTTCCAAAGCAGCTCTTGCAATGTGGGAAGAAGAGGTGTATTGGGTCATGCCGAAAATGGTACCCCGGGCGCCACGGTCCCAGTATGGGGCATAGAGCCCGGAAAACGCCGGGATGAAGAGCACTCCACCCGAGTCAGTTACCTGAGAAGCCAATGGGCCCACATCCTTGGCATCGGCAATCAACTTCAAGTTGTCTCGCAACCACTGGGTAATGGAACCAGCCACAGCCACGGAACCTTCAAGGGCAAAGTGGGGCACGCCGTCTTCCTCTTTCAAAGTGGGGAACCAGAATCCAATGGTGGTGAGGTTTCCGTTCTTGGAAATCAACTTGCGTGGGCCAGTGTTGTACAACAAGAACGCACCGGTTCCATAGGTACACTTGGCTGCACCGGGTTTCATTGCCAATTGCCCCACCAAAGACGCAGACTGGTCTCCAAGACACCCACAAATGGGCACGTTGCTGATGGTCTTCAATATATCATAAGCTTCACGGGTGATCTTATTGTGGAATCCCAAGTTGGACAAGTTGGGTGCCGTGAACAGCCCATAGAACTCAGACGACAGGCAGATCTTGGGGAACAGGATCTTATCCGGGTCAATGCCCCAGAAATCCAAGAGCTCCTCGTCGTACTGGCGGGAATCCAAGTCCATGAACAGCGTCCTCAGTGCATTGGTGACATCCGTGACAAATGCCCGTTCCTTGGTCAAGTGGTAGATCAACCACGTGTCCACGGTTCCAAACATTAAGTTCTCGCCCTTCTCATACTCTTCCCGAATGACATCGTCGTTATCGAGCAACCAACGCAACTTGGCGGCGGAGAAGTAGGTGGAAAGAGGCAAACCGGTTTTCTCCCTCATCTTATCCTTTGTTTCCTGGTCAGTCATGTGCTCCAAATGCTGCACAAGCTCTGCGGTACGGATATCAGTCCACGTGATACCGTTACTCAAAGGCCGGCCGGTTTTCTTATGCCAAACAATGGTTGTTTCACGCATATTGGCTATACCAATGGCCTTGACCTTATACTTGACCTTAATTTCAGGGTTCTGGTTGATTTTCCTCAACGAAAAGAGACACGCCACTAAACACTGCACGGCATTGGCCAAGATGTGCACGGGCATACACTCCACCCAGCCTGGTTGGGGGAACCGGAGTGTGGGGCCCACGGAGGCCAGGTTGTTTTCAATCTCCACATTGTCCAGGATGGAAATGGCGATACCCTCTGCGGTGAAGATGGGTTCGTTGTGCCGGGCGAGAGACGATCTTCTCCGGAACTGGTCGGTATTGGACGACTCTGCTGGAGCCTCCGACGCCGAAGTGGAGTACTCGATTTGGTGTTTGGCGATTTCAGTTCCGTCTCTGGCGAAAAGAATACACCGGGCCGAGGTTGTACCGATATCAATCAGCGCCACCACTGGAATCAGCGGAGCTGTGGAGGATCTGCGAGGCATCTCAAAGTTATGAAAGGCAGAAAGAAGACGATATGTCGGATATGTCGGAAGACTTCAAAGATAGAAGTCAAAGAAAAAGACAGACAACCGTTAAAAGGTACTGTCAAAAACAGATGATGTCAAAAGACAGAATAGATGGATGTCAAAACGGGAAGATGTCAAGACAGAATAGACAGAAAGTTGTCTAGACAGTATTAAGTCAGTCCGAATACCAGACAGAAGCTAGATACTATCAATGGAATAGACAAGAATATGATCTGAGCAGAATAAATAGTCTCGATCGATATTTTTGGCAGAATATATCGATGTTTCAGAATCACTTGGAAAGCTTAGTATAGTTCACTTTGACTCAATGGAGTATGGACTGAATGAATTAGTTGGATGCAGATTTTACGAGACTTTTCAAACTCTTTGAAACCCTCGAACTTTTCAAAAATTTCAAACTCTTTTTTCGGGCCTGGGGCGAAGAGTGGAGGCCGATCACTGGGGTATATATCGGATCTAAGAAACCACAAGAAGTAGAGTAGTGAAGATATTTTCTGGGTGGATGTCAGTGAGCAATGATAGGCCTAGTGGGAGGCACGGGCGTTCGCGCCAGTGCGGGGCACACTTGCATCGCGCCTTCTTCTCGATCCGGCTCGGCAAATGTCCATCGGTTTCTTGGGAACAGACGGTTGTTTGTTTTATGAATGCTTCATTTTTAGACCGTCTCATGTTTCAGGAATGTCTCAGGAATGTCTCATGCCTGTTTTAGTTTCATAGTTGTTTCAATTCCACATTGTACCCTGCTTTTTCCCTGTCTTGTTTGTTCGGCTCGACTCGCCGTGAAGTCGGAGAAATGCTAAAACGTCCGTGTGCAGGATGCATAAATGTAAACACGAACTTCTATACGTATCTTATCAGGCAGCTTGACCAATGTTTCCTGTTGCCACTAACACTGAACCTGAACTAAAAATTCCTGAAACACACATGAAACAGACATGAAACATTTTTGAAGCACACTTGAAAAACAGAAACACTAGCCATTTCTCTGTATAGTTGTCTGTTGCTGTGCATTCCTGTATATTCTAGTGAAGGTGCCTGAATCTCAAAGGGCTTTTTTCAAGTATGGCTTTTCAGAGAGAATACCCTCGGAAACATCACGTGACATGCAGCCCTAAAAACGTAGCCCTACTTAATCTTCCACACACTCAAAATATCGACATGCCCACGAAAACCATAATGTTTCGAAACTGTCAAGAAACCAAAACATTTTGGAAATCTGTAAAATATTTCTTGTGGGGGAGAATGAAACGACCAAAGTCAATATGTCGGAACTGGATATAAACCCCGGAACTCCGCTTGTTGGCCGCAGTCATCTGACGTGCATGTCTAAAAGCAACTTTACCGGTTTGCCATGCACTTCAGATTCGATGTTCCTGAAATGTATGATTTTGGAAACTGGAAATTCCCGCTTGACAATTTTTTGGTTTCATTTTTTTTTTAATAGGCCGGATGTAAGCATCGTAGTTGCCTCTTTGGGATATGACAAAGTGACGGGTCTAGTTCTTTGCCTTATTTGTCTCCACAACAGATATATGAATCTCAGAAGATCTATGTCTTTCGTCAAGTGATCCAGACATTCATTTGGTGGGGCAATATGTCGAGACTGCATACAATCAGATTCGTATACTGTCAACTTGCTTCAATGACCAGTCCAATACCACAGAATTCAATCTGTAAATAAGAGTAAGCCTGGAACTGCTATTATAAGTATTAATCTTAGCAATTTCTCACTTGAGACAACGAATTCAGGTAGTCTGTTATATGCACTTTCGTTGATCTTGGTGGGAATAACACTAGATCTGTTTTAGTACCTGTAGCAATTCACTCAGACTAGTGCCATAATGAACGAACCTTGATTTAGTGAATCGATCTGAATGTGATATGGCAAACTTAGATACCATGGTCAGAATTATTTGCTCTTGTCCATTTTATCTTGCCCATAGAAAAACACTTCTTTGGTAATGAGCAAATGATGGATCGTGAGTTATTTCTTGTCCAAGTCACAGACATTTTATTCCAAGTCAAGAACCTCACGTTTTTTTAGATTCTTCATCGGTCTAGGCACAGTGGATTGTTTATCGTAAGTCCAGAGGTGAAACTCCACCTGAAACGATTGTAGCAGGATTCAGTTGATTTCTGTATAAAACACATATTTGTGATCCCCAAGTACCTTGTATGACCTTAAAGGCCAATTCAATTCTCATTTGTATTCAAATCCAGGGAATTGGTCTATATTGGGTATAGACTGCAGGTAAACCCCCTTATATCAGACAGTTTAGTGTCGAAGTATCAAATAATTCCTGGTATCACTAATTCCTGGTATTACCAATTTCCCAAATATCAGGTCTATTATGGATATGAGAATAATGATGATTATAATGATGATTATGGTTATGGTTATGATAATGAGTGATAATTATAAGGGAGGGTGGTTTGGATTATTTTAGGACTTTATTGGTCATCTGAATCTTCATTAGTGGTGGTGTAATGGTTTAGTGAGAGTAGTGAAAGTAGTGGATGGTAAATTATACGTGGGGCAAGGTTCCTTTTATATTGCAGCGAGCCCCTTTTACATTGTAGCCAGCCCCCTCATTTCTGTACACAAACTCAAAGCGGGGTAACCGAGTACACAAACACAAAGACCTATATGTAATGCATTAAGATGAAACAGCGCAATTCCTCAAGTGAAACACTGCAACAGCTTAATTGGGTAATGGAGGCTCACTTGAAACAACGACCGGAGCTGCGCGCACATATATTGCGCTTTATCCCTTGGCCTTCAGCGCACATCCCAAAAAGTATAAATACCCTCCCTCCCCTCCTTCCCCCTCAAAAAATTTACAGCTTGATTAATTTGAGATACGTCAGAAAATTATATTGGGTGAACAAATTACACTGGGGGAGTAAATGAGGGGACACGATTGGGTGTTAATGGAAACTCTGCAGAAATAAAGACAAAGAGAAAATGTCTGATCCCTGATATACGTTTTACTAATTCAGTCATGTTCACTGATTCAGACATGGTCACTGATTTAGACATGGTCACTAATTCATTCATGAGTCACTAATTCAGCCATGGTCACTGATTCAGCCTTGAGTCATTAATTTAGGTACTTCAGTCATTGATAAAACACTGCTTTAGTGATTTATTACCATGTGCCTATTTTGCTACTCTCGTTTAATGCACGGTTTGTTTCTTCATCCATAGATTAAAGTTTATTTATGGATTCCAGGGATTCAAGTGGGAACCAAAGGGAATAAATAGCTGGTTTTGGCAACCACACAAAATGAGAGGACAGTTTAGAAGCCTTAAATGAAATTAAAACCTTTCAATGTTCATTGCATAAAATCAGTGGTTCAAAGCAGGGAACTGCTCTGCAAATATATTAACCAGATGTTATTATTTGAACTATTAGGTAAGGACTCAAAATCTTTGCTAGTATGAAGGCCTGGCTAGATAATGTTCCTGATTACCTTATGTCACAGCCCGAATGTCTAGAACATTGTTCCAGGATATTACTCCTATAATTATCACCGCTATTGGTATGTTGATTTCGTGGGGGAGGATGGCTGCAAAAAGTTGGTGCACGGGTTTCTTTCCTTGGAGTCTCACCTGCTTATTATAATCTACAAATCCGGTACCATTCCTTATTTCAAGTCAAACGTTTCAAACAATTTTAAGTTGAACTTGCTTATCGGATTTCCTATTCAGTCCGTTCTCACTTCTTGGCAATTATATGTGCATATTTCAGATTGTTGGTTGTTCGCAAAGACGCCGCGGGGAATTGCAGCCACAACGCAGATGGGTATAAAAGGGCACCCTCGCCCCCGTATCCCAAATAATCTACCTTTCTCTTTTCTGTTCAATACTCTATTTTTCTCCTTTTTCTTTGCCACTTCACAGATGGTCCCTCTATTATTTACTAACACTCTACTTATAATACAGTTAGTGGTTAGTGGTTAATGGATACTAGTCGTTGATTTCTGATTATTGATTATTGATTATTGATTATTGATTATTGATTATTGATTATTGATTATTGATTATTGATTATTGATTATTGATTATTGATTGAATAGTACCTTGTTGAATAAAGTGAATGACTATTGGTATCATGGTGGGTGTTTCGAATGGCTTTCATTTGACCCCCGAGATGGTTCATGCTGCCCTGTGCAGACGTATACCATTTAAGCAAAAAATTTCGAAACACTCAAAATCGGGGATTCACTTTGACAACAGAAACACAATTCGGCTCTTTTTACCATTATTTTGAAAGGCTCGTCAATTTGAAGCTTTAGTTTCCGACTCATATCAGTATATGCACGATATACCAAGAAACCTACAGCGAAGCCAACAGCAGCCAACACGAAGCTTTAAACAAAGTTTTCAGCGCTCATGCTGATTTGGAAGTGTTAGAGTGAGTGGGTGAGTGGGTGAGAATATGTGGAAGTCGAAACCCTCGGGGTGGCTTGAGATTAATAGAGATGTCTATTCAGTCTAGTCTAATTAAATGATGTCGCCATCATGATAATCGCCCTTGGCCAAGTTCTCTCCGCTATAACTGGTCAAGCTGGAAACCTCCACCAAGGTGTTTTCTGGCACATTGCCTCCGGCAGCACGAACCCACAGGGTGCCCAACTCCAAGTAGTGTTTTCTACAGGAAGCAGGGTTATCGTTGGAAGCCAGGGGGCCGTTCTTCAAAGGGCTGAATTCCTCAGCACGGTCCACCTCCAAGCATCCGAACTTGTCCAATTCAACCAGCGAGAACACATCAAAGATGAACTGCTCCAACTTGATTCCATTGGGCACCAGTGGTGCCACGGCACTCTTCAGTGCAAGATCATAGCAAGCGATCTTCTTCTTGGCAATGTGGAATGGCAAGTGTTCCTGCAGGCGGGTCCAGGTCTCCAACATTCTCTGCAACAAGTCCACGGAGTAATAGTGGTTGACAATGTTGGCAGCACGCAAGTATAATTTGGAAGGGTCTTCTGGGTCGGTTCTCAGGGCCAAGTCGGCACCGATCTCGCTATACTCAATGACGCATGGTTTCTTGGTATCATCGTCCATGACAATAAGACCCACGGACTCAGAAGCATCCCGTTTTCTAACGGCCTTGGTGGCCAAGTCGTACCCCCGATCAATGGCGAAACCCACGAACAGAGGGTCGGCCACCTTAACAAGACAGTTGTCCACACAGTACATGTGCACGTGACGCACGCCATGGGCCTTCATGTGTTCAAGCACACGAGCCTTTTGCATGGCCTTATAAAGGCCTCCATTGCCATCGGGAGATTCACAGATGGAGCTTTCGGACTGCATCAAGATCTTCTTGCCGTCCAAGTCGAAACAGGGCAACGTACCCTGGTTGAAGAACACGATCTGGTCCTTTTCCAAACCGAAAAAGCCGTGCTTTTCAAAAAAACCTTCGGTGGCTTCCCTCGTTGGCCCCAGTGTCATGATGTACCAGTTAATACGGACTTTCTGGACAAGGCTCTTTTCCTGGGCGATTTTCTGGATCCGGAGGATCTTCTCCGCCTGGATCTGGAACAAGGACTTATGCGAGGGCAAGCCTATATCGAAACATCCCTTTGGTTCGCTCAGCCCCAACCGTGTGCCTTGGCCTCCTGCCAAAAGCAACACGGCCACGTGATTATTGGCAATAGCGTCCAACCCCAATTGTTTCCAGTGGGCCAAGTTTTCGTGGTCTTCTAATAAGGTTCCGGTGGACTGCGTGGGCAACTGGGCAAAGTGGCGGGACTGGGCGTTGGAGCTGGAGAATTCGAGTGCTTGCTGTACAGTGGCCACGAGATTCTCTGGTTCGTCCACATCCTGGAGCTGCTGCAAATAAGCAGCCTTGGCGGATTCATCCGCTAGTTGGTGGTAGGCCTCGACCAAGTGGGTCTGGCCACAACGGGTAAGGGACTCTAAGACATTGCTCATGATGATCTGGGTGTAAGGGTTTGACGATGGATGGTTTCAGGATGGTATTGGGTGTACGGGCTTTGGATGTTTCAGGTTGGTTCCTAAAAGGTTTTGGTGGCTTGGTGGAGCAAATCAAAAATCTTGGTGAGTTTTGAAGCTGGAAACCGGCGGCTCTATATATACGCTTGCAAGTGTTTCAGCTTGAATCAGCTGGACTTTTGAAGAACACTTCATGCGCATATTCCTGCACATATCCAGTCTGTTCTGTTTTTAGCAGACTGATTTATTGATTCGGGTAATTTTTATACTAGTCCTGCATACGGAGAAGTTCTTCGCAACGGTTACCCGTCTATTACCGTGAGTATCCGAGGGCTTCGCACAGCCTAATAGGTCACGTGACCTTGCAGAACGCCCCTATTCTGTTTCAAGTATTTCCGACGCATTTCCCAATGCTCAGCCCATGCTTGAAATATGTGGGTACTGCATGTCAGTGTTTCAGCACTGTACCTAAGTATCGGCGAAAAGGTACTTCCAAATATATATGTATAAATTGTGTACAGGATTGGAATATATGCAGGAATATGCTGTTACTATCTGCAGTACACTGAACAAATTTGAATTTAGGCAAATTCGATATTAGGCTATTGACTGCTAAACTATGACCTAGGGAGTAATTATTCTAGACAAAGAGAGCCAAGGCGGCAGCCACGGCCATGGCCACGACCATGTGTGGGCTCAAGTAGGAAGCACCTGAGGATCTGGTGGAAGAAGAGGAGGAGCTGGAGGAGGAAGAACTGGAGCTGGAGTCCGAGTCCGAGTCCGAGTCGGAAGAAGAAGAGCCCGTTTTCTTCGACGACGATGAGGTTTGGGTGGTGCTTGGGGAAGAGCAGTTGTAGTTGTGGCCCTTGATTTTGTTAGCCTTGTGCAACTTGTTGTAGGTGTCACACGAAAAGTCCTGAGAGGTAGAGTCGATGCTAAAGTCTCCGTCCACCTCTTTCAACGAGTCCATGGTGAAGTTGCCAAAGTCTCCGGTCAACGAAACGGCACCCTTGACGGTCTCCAAGTTCTCCAACTCGATGGTTTGCAACAACGAGTTGTTGAAGATACGGAACTCGCCGGCAATCTCCGTGAGGTTGTTCAAGGACAACGACTCCAACTCGTCGTTCGCAAAGATTTGGATGGAAGAACCCACATTGGTCAACGAGTCGAACGATACGTCGTCGAACGAGTTGTATCCCAAGATGAAGCTTCCGTTGACAGACTCCAAGCTGGAGATCTCAAGCGAGCCCACATCCTGGATGGTCAAGTTGGCAGCCCACTGCAAGTTCTCCAAACGTACGGTAGCATTGTCACTGTTAAAGGAGATGGTCAAGCCCTGAGTCACAGACTCCAAGCCCGACAAGTTGACGGAGGTGATGTTCTTGTTGTTGTTGACGTTCAACACATCGATGGTCTTGAACTGCAACAAGTTGTCGATTGACGACACGGCAGTGTCAGACAAGGTCAACGACGACACGTTGGCCAAGCCCGAGCCGAGATTTAGTGTGGACAAGCTGGGCAAGGAGATGAAGCTCAACTGCTTGGCAGAGGTCAACTGGTCGAACTCAATGCTATGCAACTGCGTCAAGGCAGAAAAGTCCACTGAGCCGGTAATGTTATTGATACCACCGAGGTTGATATCGGTGATGGAAGATGAGTTGTGGAACAGCACGTCTCCGGAAATGACCTTCACGCTACTCAAATCCACGGCCGCAATCTCGTCTCCGGAAACAGTAAAGTCTCCGCTCAACGTGGCACACGAGTTCATGCTGGAAATGGTGGCGGCTCCTGTCACAGTCTTGGAGAAGGAGCACGAGTTGGTGGCGGCCAAAGAAAGGCCTGCCAGGGCCAAGATCTGAAACAACATCAAAAAGTATTCAAAAAGATATCAAGCAAATACACGAAATTTCCAAGAAGTTCAGACGGACTCTAACTAAAACTAAAACACTCCGAATCCAAAACCAAAGTGAGGAGGAACAAGAGGTAGAAAGAAGAGGAAGAAAAGAGTGGCGAGCGAAAAAAAAAGGAAAGGAAAAAAAAGAGGAGGAAAGGGCGAGCAAGGGCAAATGCCTCAGGCTTTATGGATGCAACGATTCACATGTTGCTGCAGGGGTTTGGTTGCACGCATCGGTAAAACAAAATATAAATAGAGCTGGCACGCGCCGTGCAGGAGTGTTATTGTATATGCGAATGTTGCCCGTGTGATTTCAGTTATGTGCAGGTGTCAGGGTAGTCTGTTTCACCTTGCACAGTGGGATAGCTATTTGTACCTGGTGTACTTATAGTGGTGGTGGGGGTTTATATAGTGTATGTAGTAGCTTTGTGTTTGTGTTGCCTTGTATTTGTACCCTTGTGTTTGGGTCACCGTCTGTATCTGCTGTGAATCGTATATTGTGGAGTGGCTATAGGGGTATGTATCTTAATTTGTAACCTCGGTGATACAGCTAGGGTCTGGGTCGAGGGCGCGCGTGAAACGTGGGGCGTGCGCGCGCAAACAACAATGGGCCATGCGCGCTTTACATTCTCTCTTAAACCTTACCATTGAGCCCCGAGACGCATAGAAGCTGGTCGGATCCGGATATAAACTCGGAATCAACAGCTCCAAGGGTAGTAATGGACTACTGTAAAGAGTCGACTTCTATGCAGGTTTGGCAATGAGGGGGTAGCACGCAGAAATTCGTAGGGGTGTACGGTGTCCTCGGTGCCAAGTGGTCTCGAAAGAGTTATTTCATGGCCTAATCGGGGTCCTCGGAATTGGTGTTTGGTGCTTTTGCAGCCATGCACATGCACGACCGGGTGGTTCTGGCCAGCACAGCCGGCCTTCGAAACACGCTTGCGTGCAGGTGCGGTTCTGCATCGCTTGGCTGTCAAGCCATGTCGAGCCCTCGGAATGTCTTGGGTGAAATGCGGGTGCACGGGTGTGTGGAAAAACTAAATACACGATTCTCCGGCCAAGAATATTTTGGGAACATCCCTACACCATACACGAGCCACATCCCACTAGCCACATCCCACTAGCCACATCACTGGCCACATCACTGGCCACATCACTGGCCACATCAACACCCACTGGCCACATCATTCCGGGGACCCCAGTTCCGAGGCTATATGCATTCCGACCCACCAATCACAGCTTAACCCCTAAACCTATTAAACCGTAGAAGGCTGCCTCATATTGCATCCCTGGTTCTGGTTGTGTCGGCGCCTGTTATTCTTTTTTTGTATCATATCACGTGAGTTAGTCTCACGTGATACTTTTTACACGTGAATATCACGTGACTCCTGTCAATATTCATGGCCAAAGTATACATTCCTAACCCTCAGTCCTTTCAGTTTAAATACTATTATAGCCCCCGCGCTGAATTACTAGATCAGTACACGACTACCACCCCTTCTCATTCTTTGATTCATTACCCGACAAATCACTCCTTCCATCCAATACCATGTCGTTTGCTGATAGCTTTTGGTCCGACGACTATCGTCTGGGCCTCTAATTGTATGCAGCCCTCTAATTGTTTGTAGTCGTAGTCGCCAATTTCATCGACCATTTTTCTCTGGCTCTTTTTCTGGTTTCTTTTCTATCTTTGCAGTCCTGCTCTTTTCTGTTCTTTCACTGCCTCTAATATATTGCTCTACCCTTCCAGTCTTTCTTCAAAGGCTTCTTACTACTCGTTGGTACCATGGATATAATCCGTATTGAGAAGACCATATCCATCCCCCAACAACTTTGTCCAGTAGTCTGCTTGTAGACGACAAGGCCACTCGGGACCACCCCAGATTCGCGCCTTGAGTCCGTTGGAATGGGCCACTTTGACCATGTCCATTGACGATTGGGTTCCTAACTCTCGATGTTCTTGCACCTCCTCTCGCTTGTATCAAGTGCTTGCATATATGCACAACTTTCTGTACTTTGCCAATGTCTCTTTTGAAACTTGCTATAGATCATAAAGACGATAGTCGAGGAAAATATGGCGAGTTGGAGTGTTTTCGGCTTCGATGAGTTCCCAGGCCACGTTTCCGGTAAGCGTCACGGTTATGAGCCCACGCTCTATACCTTTATCTTTAGTATATGAAGTCAAATACCCTTTTTCAATGAGCGGATGGAGTTGCTTTTGTAAAAATAAACACGTCCCGTTGGCATCTGTTTTGATATCCAACCATAAATCAAGTGTTTGCTGGGGTTCATCATAGAATACTCCATGCATAGAATACTCCATGCACAAATTCTTCACCTATAAGCACCAGATCATTACTGTTTTCTTCGGGTTTCTTGCAAACGAAAAGTGCTTATTGGTAGACTCCAAAAACGCCTGGAGCGGCTCCAAATACATCTTGCCCAATGTGCACTCGGGCTCCAAAGGCATCTGGTTATGGCCCACGTAGACCTCGTTGGCTTCGAATTTCGCCGTACTTTTGGCATACGTGTCGGTGACCATGTACGGCTTTGGAAACTTCCAAATATCGGCCTTCACACTCCTTCAGATATACAGGTACTGAATCGGGTTAGTAACTAGGGGGGGCGGCGGATGTTTGAACAGTAATAGACAATGTACAGACAGAAATGAGGAAGTAACTAGGTACTTTGTGAAGTAGTAACCTCTTTATAAAGTTAGATAAATCCCAATAAGTCCAAGTGGGGAAGTAGGGAAGGGGGAAGGGGCAAAAAGATTGCAGCACCACAATTTCACACATGGTCTCCCACTGCATTACTCACTGTGGCCCTAAGTGGCTTGACTAACGTTGATCGGACGGGAAACAGTACTTTACACTTGGTATGGCCGCAACCGAAGGTAATTTTTTGCAGGGTTTTATATAGCCCGGTGAGTGTAGTAGTCTCATTTCAGTAAGTAGGGTCTATTTTCTTAAATCTTTTTGGATATTCGTTTTTTTCAAAGGACAGAATATGATTCACGTGACTACATAGTATATGCTAAGACTATGTATATGTTGGGACTATGTATATGTTGGGCCTATGTATATGTTGGGCCTATGTATATGTTGGGACTATGTATATGTTGGGACTATGTATATGTTGGGCCTATGTATATGTTGGGACTATGTATATGTTGGGACTATGTATATGTTGGGACTATGTATATGTTGAGATTATGTATATGTTGGGACTATGTACATTGTTAGATCCACCATAGGCAGGGCCCTGCCTATGAAGGTATTATGAAGCCTCTCAGTCCGATTGTTACAATGGTGATACGGCGTTTGGCCATCAGGGCACTTCGCATAGATGGCCCCTTTCGAATATTCCAGAACAATCCTTACCATTGCTCTGGTAGAGAGTTTTTCGGTTCCACGTTTCTCTCAAAGTTATATAAACCACCTCGGTTCCTCTCTTTGAGGAACCATCAACGAAAATAAGAGTTTCGGCATAAATGTATTAAAAGAACATAACAGATCTGATGTGATCTGATGTGATCTGATGTGGTGACGTGACATGCCATTAAATCGAAATATAATTGGGGCAAAAAAATAAAAAAACAACTTTTTAATGGTGCACGAAACTTTTTACCTTAAATCATTGGTTTGAATCGTTTTTTCGCGGTGGTTTGAACCATTTTGCCGCACTGGTTTGAACCATTTTGTCTTTTTGGTTCGAAACATTGTCTTTTTGGTTTAAATAGTTTTGAAAACCACTGTATGCAGTCGCACCCTACATTTTGGCTGCAATTTCTGTCCACACCCGTTTCTCAGGAACAGATTCCCATGCTACATCCGGTCCTTACGCTTACCCCGCCACCACTAGTCCCGATCATATAGCTAAGTCAATTTCTTTTGCTAACAGCGGTTCCTTTGTTAACAGCGGTTCCTTTGTTAACAGCGGTTCCTTTGTTAACAGCGGTTCCTTTACTAACAGCGGTTCCTTTACTAACAGCTGTTCCTTTGCTAACAGCTGTTCCTTTGCTAACAGCGGTTCCTTTTCTACCGTTGGCCTCACAACTACCACTGACCACCTTGCGCCCATTGATCCCGTTCTGCACCCTGACCATCCTCCACACCATGACCATCCTCCATACGTTCTGCTATTCCACTATAAGCTTCCGACACTCAATTTCTTGTCTCGACAGAACCTCGTGACAGAACCTCGTTGCTCGCTTAGTCCCACAAATACGCTTACGTCCCTTCAATGGTCTTTCCCTTCATTGGGCTATTTCTAAAGTCGGAATCCGTGCTGGCTGGCCCCTTGCAAACAATTTTGCACTCTCCTCCGCTACGGTTAGCGCTCTTCAATCCGACTCCGCCTTTTTCTCTTGGTTTCTTCCGTGGGAGATGACCGAAGAAGAATTTTTACAACTGGTTAATACCTGCAGAACACAAGGATTTTGCCTCGCTAAACCCCCACGTTCTTATCAAGACGTTCTATCAACCCTTAGAAAACTTGATTGTTTACTTTACCTTGAACCTTCCTTCTCTCTGGCCCTCGAATTTCTCCTTACTGCAGGCGCTTTATCCAAACCTACTGTTGCACAGATCCTTAGACCTTGCTAGAGCTCATCCTATCTACTATGCGTTTTTCCAGAATCTTGACAAATCTTTCCAGAACCTTTTCCGGGCGCATCCTGGTCATCTCTGTCATGGTCCCCGTGTTGAACGTCACTTTCTCCGCTCTGCCCAACCTCCGAAACATCACACCTCCCAGGCGGCACAAGCGCGTTTCTCTACCAAACTGACGACTGCCACGAACCATTCTTCCGCATATAATGATCTCAAATCTGCTGCTTTGTTTCCATCACCCACTTTAGCCACCCCACTTGAATTCTCCCCAAAACCTGCAGATCACCAACTTTCTACGGAACCACACAGTGCCGCATTTGACAATTCAGTTTCCGACTCAGCTACGTTCCTCACCCCGCCTTTTGCTTCTCACACCTTAGGTCACGACCCGAAGGGTGCTTCAACTGGCCCCGGGAAGGAGTCCTGACGTCAACATCAACCATTATGCCTACCAAGTGAACACTTTCAAAACAATGGGATTAATGACCCCACGCCCAAACCTACGGCTTAATTACACATTCTATCCCATCCAAATTACCTTGCACTTCGACCTATACAGAAATCTTTGGATTATAACTTTACTCCAGTCAAGAATCTAGGGACCGATAACCGATCAAAAGACCGAATTTCTTCGGCTTTCAAAGAAATCACGATAGATACAACTATTGATCCGTTGCAACCCCACTCAACTATTGATGCATTGCAACCCCACTCAACTATTGATGCGTTGCAACCCCACTCAACTATTGATGCGTTGCAACTCCACTCAGCTATTGAGGCATTGCAACCCCACTCAACTGAGGCTTTTAGTGAACCTGACTACTCCTTCAAACAACTTATCACGAAGACGTATCGGACCTCCATCATCTCAAGTTTCCGTTCAAGAACTGAAACCACAAAACGAATGCCAAGGTCTTTCGCGCTAGCGGACTTTCTTACTTTTAAGTTTAGCCACCGCTCGCTGTTGTTCTCTATCCCACAGGCATCCTACAAGGGGACCTCCCTCTATCAAACAGTTCAACAGGTCCTTACACATACACTTGGCCTCTTCCTTTCTACACTACAACTCACTCCCTGATTAACTGAACGACAGCCCAGGCTTGGAGGGATGTGAGACCCACCAAGGGTAGTAAACTACCTATGTGGATGTTGAACCCTGTACTGGTCGACCAGAGGTTGAGCGGCCACTTTGGCTCTTATTACGACCGCTCTTCATCTATGCCGGACTAGTCTATAAAAAGTGCGACGGTTCCTCTATGAGAAAACAGCGGCGAATGAACATAGTAAACAGAGTACCAAAGGTAACCGGAATCTAACAATGTTGCAACTATCAGTGTATGGTATTCAATATGAATGTTTATTCGTGTGTTGTAACTATTATACGGTGATTAATAGTGTATGGGTAGCATTGTAGTGCATTGTAATTAATAGTGCATTGTAATTAATAGTGCATTGTAATTATTAGTCTATTGTTCAATGTTTTGGTAATGTGTGGTTATCATTAGTGTGTTATATTTTTCAGTGTATTGCATCAATGTGTACTTGGTAGTGTATGTAGTGTATAGTTATTAGTGTATAGTTATTAGTGTATAATTATTAGTGTATAGTTATTAGTGTGCGGTCATAGTGTATGGTAGTTATAGCTTGTATGGTGATAGCGTGTTGTAGTTAGTGTACGGTGAGTACAGTGTACGGTGTACGTTTAGATCACTTAACTTCATTTGTACCTTAATGTCAGGTACATCAGGTGGTCCTTTCAATAACCAAAGAGTACAGTCCAGTGTAGTATAATGAGCGCTAATTATAAAGTTCATAGTCTCATCAAGATAGGTAAATACTTGAGGAGTTACACGTGAGCTGTTTCTGGTAAATCTGGCTGTTTCTGGTGGGTCTGACTGTTTCTGGTGGGTCTGACTGTTTCTGATAAGTCTGGCTGTTTCTGGTGAGTCTGACTGTTTCTAGCGGTCTGGCTGTTTCTGGTGGGTCTGGCTGTTTCTAGCAGTCTGGCTGTTTCTAGCGGTCTGGCTGTTTCTAGCAGTCTGGCTGTTTCTAGCGGTCTGGCTGTTTCTGGTGGGTCTGGCTGTTTCTAGCGGTCTGGCTGTTTCTAGCGGTCTGGCTGTTTCTGATAAGTCTGACTGTTTCTAGCGGTCTGGCTGTTTCTGATAAGTCTGACTGTTTCTGATAAGTCTGGCTGTAGAGGACATCTTGGTATGTTCCTCACAGACAATATTCTGATTAGTTAACTAACACTAGGATATGGACCAGAGTTCCATCTTATATAAATTTCTGGAACTCTGCTAAACTTTTCCACACACAAGAATTATGTGCGAGCTAAACCTTCCTATTGTTGTTAGATCCACTATAGGTAGTGCTCTACCTATTTCAGTATTTTTAAACAAACGCTGTCTAATCCTAAGAATGGCCATTCCACTGTGCCACACCTCCACCATAATTGTACAACCAGAAGGGAATGTGATACACCCGAGGTACCAAAAGGGAATGTGATAAACCCGAAGTACCACAAGAATTATCATAAACCCGAGGTACCAAAAGGGAATGTGATAAACCCGAAGTACCACAAGAATTGTCATAAACCCGAGGTACCAGAAGGGAATGTGATAAACCCGAGGTACTATGATGGAAAATGATAGATTTGAGGTAACAGCATGAAGAATGGAGAGTTTCCCCCTTTGCACCTAGAAACATCCGTTGACTAGGCGACCCTGAAGTCCATCACTTAAGTAGCTAGATTCCTCTTTCTGAGAAATCATCAACAAAAAAAAACATACCAAACATAGTCCCTGACGTAACAACAAGAATCTAACAATTGTATAGAAAAGGATAAGTATAGCCTTAAGAAGTAAGTATAGCCTTAAGAAGTAAGTATAGCCTTAAGAAGTAAGTATAGCGCACTCTATGATTTTCATGAGTTTGCGCCCTCCTTTTCTGAATGATCATTCATTTCTCACTTCCAACAACGCTGACGACAATGTATGGCAGTGTATGGTGATAGTGTGTTGTAGTTATAGTGTACGGTGTAGGTAGTTTTGGGACGCGGGTGCGAGAAAAGGTGAGCATTATGGGTGTGATTATGGGTGTGATTATGGGTGAGCATTTATTACGGAAAGGGAAATGAGAGAGGTAGGGGAGTGCGAAGGTCACTACGCGCAACCAGATCTATGTCGGTTCTTATGTGCCGGATGTAAACAAACCCTCAGTCCTCTCATTCCTACGCATTCACCTGGTATACAGATTACTATTACTGATACTATTACTGATACTATTACTATTACTATTACCATTACTAATACTATCAATAGGATACTGTATATAGGATCTGTATATAGGATCTTTATATAGTACTATATACAGTACTGGGGCTATAATATTCCATACTAGAATTGTATACGCTTTGTAGTGGTGGGGTATGGATGGCATAGGGTAAGGTGGGTGCAGTACGCACTCTGTTTACGTTTCCTCCCAATGCGCATTTTCTTGTTTATACTAGACTGGCTCCATATCCTGCCATGGAGTACTCCGATATGTTTGAACAAGAAAACCGTATGTACCAGAATTCGAGGGATTGGTAGGAATTGGAACGGACGGCCTGAAGGGGTTTACGAATGCTTGGGGTTCTGCACGATTGGTTACTATTTGAATGCTGTTATATGAAGGAATACTGATGGCGCTACATCTAGAAATCACATTGCAATTATACAGGCTTCTTGAGGATTTGCTGGTGTTTCAAAGTGTTTCAAAGTGTTTCAGGGTGTTTATGTCAGAGATGTTCAGAGATGCTTCATCCTTGTTTCAGCTATGTTCAGCTCTTTTCAATATTCACCTTTGATTCAGTGTTTCTTCTTCGTTTCAGCCTTGTTTCATCCTTCTCCTTGAATCTTGTTTCATCTTAATAGTCCCAATCCATTCCACACACATATACTAACTTCAGATTCGGTGGATTTGCTCCTCCAAGAAATGAACCCACATGTCTCCGGCATTTCCGAAACCTCGCCTATAAACTCCCCCTGCAAACCATTGAATGTCGATAGCAAGACAGAGAAAGAGGGAAGAAGTGAAGATAATGAAGGAGCAGAAACCGAAGCTAAGGACTTCAATTCATCTTCTGATACTTGTGTGAGTGAGAAATTCGACCATTCCCCTAGCAAAAGTATCATGAAAATGTCTCCTACGAAATCACAGGACCCAAATAAGGCCAGCCCCAAAAAAACAGTGGGTTTCAGGCCCAATTTGGACACCGTCCATGCTTATTCTCCCCAAACTGAGGATGCTACTCCGCCACAACCGCTTGAAATGGACCTGCCTCAAAGCCCTGTGTCCCATGTGTGGAATGAAGTTAGCCAATCGAGTGTGGCACCCGAATCTCCAGCTCCAGCTCCTCCCCCACACTCGGTGGACACGATCACGGGGCTTCTAACCAACGAAATAACTGATTCATCAAATTTCTTATTCTCCAAAAGCCCAAGCATCTCGAAGGAAATGTCCTTTGGACAGAAAATGTCGTTGAACGATAAACTCGACGTGTTCCTTGGCACCAAGTCACACGATAACCAGGACGACATGGAACAGCACTTGGATAAGTTGTCCAGGGCCACGAACAATGAGACCGAAGTGAACATTATGGCCCTTTCCCATGATTTGGAGCCGCACGTGGCCCACCACGAAAACCCACTTGATGCTCTTGCAAAAACCCAGGACATTTATCTTAATTCGGCCCACTCCTCCCAGTCGTCGCTCCAGAGTTTACTAGACACCAACAGACATTTGGAGGCAGCATCGGTGGACCATTCGTCCAGAGGGACGCAGGTGCAAGACGGAATCAAGGGTTTTTCCGACGATTTGGCCACTCACCTCTTTTCTTATACCAATGAGAGTGCAGGACTAGATGAAAGTGGAGATCTTGATGAGAGTCTAGAGGAGAGTCTAGATTTCGAAAGGGGTCTAGAACTACAGGGAAAGAAGGGAGGTATTGCTTCTGTGCAGGACCGGGAAAATATGGCCGATCTTGTCCCAAATCCCCAAAAATCTAGTCCCAAATCAAACAATTACATCCAAAAAATGCACAGTCTCCAGGACGATCACCAGGACGATCCTCTTGGCCAGAGTGCACGGCGCAACGCAAACAATGCATCTCAGGGTGCAGATTCAGCATTGTCTCATGCAAGCCTGCACTTGTACGAACAATCGTACCAGCTGGCAGAAAAGTCCATTATGAACTTGTTAAATTCGGCTTCTCTGCTTGAAGTCAAATCCATTCCTCACGCTCAGGAACTCCCACTTCTTTTCAACCCCAAACCCCATTTACAGTCCGTGCACTCTCTAACTCCCGAAAACGACCCGAACTATTTTGGCGTGAAACAAGAGGATTTGCAGCCCTTGAAAATGGACCCTGGTTCATGTACAGAGTCCGAAGCCAGCTGGCATCAGCCCAAAGTCAACGACGAAATGGAACTGAACAAGGAAACAGAGGTTAAGGTGGAGTTGAAGTGTGAAGATTCGGGAGAAGCTCTGACTCACGTGAAAACAGAATCCGATTCAGATCTCGATTCTGGGTCCCATAATTCGGATGGTCTGGATCTGGAAGATTCGGATGGTGCTTCGGATGGTGCTTCTGATCTGCAAGGAGTCAAGGATGAAACCAACCAGTCTTTAGGAGATATGCGTGAAAATGAAGTGTCGATCAAAAAGTCCTTCTCCCAAAACTCCCTAAAACTGAGTGGTTCCGACACGTCCTTTACGCCTACGCTTGAAACAAGACACCATGGACACAGAGAAGAGTCCGAAAACGCCCAAAATTTCAAGATCTCAGAGTTTCAGAACCATAACTTTGGAGAAAAGACATTAGCCCCACAACCCCAAATCCAAAGTACTGGGACTGAGCTTAACCGGTCAGAATCCGATGTTTCGGCCCTAGCAAACTCATCAAATGCTTCAGGCTTTGCAAATTCATCTAGTACTTCCGTCCTTGCCAACTCCTCCAACATCAATCCTCCGCTCAACATGCGGCTTCCCCTGCTTGACCTACAAGACTCATCATTTGCAGACTTCAACAAGAAAATCAACGCTAGAGCAGACTCCTATGAAGAGTCGTTGTCTGCAGAACATGACGAGGTGAAACAAAACCTCAACTTCATAAGCATCTGGCGCTCACAGCACCTCAGAGACCGGAGCAATAACAATATTGTCATTTCCAACAGCTCCGGTCAGCCAGTTCAGAGGGCTCCGCTTAGGTACAGTACCGAAGAGAGGAACAAGTACCCCATTCCCATCTCGCTCCGTACTCGCAAGTTCAGGGATGTCAATCTCATTTCTAGCAAGGTGGTCAACAAAACGTATGAGGATTTGAACGTGTCGAGTTTCTTGCCTGAACTTTCACAGGATTCCAACTTTGAGGGCCATTTCAATAGTCTCCTTAAGGTGTCCGACTCGACGTTTTTTGACCGGGAATCCAATCTTTCCCGTTTAGCCAGTTTAAAGAGCAGAAGATATTCTCTTGGGTCTAGCAATGTGTTGATTGAACCTTCAGGGAACAGAGCGTTTAAAATAGATGAGAGGACGACCGATCCACAGTATAGAGGCCAGTATAGGTCCACATCTTCGAACGCATCTTCCAGAAACACCCCGAGAATAACTCCAAAAAGCACCCCAATGGGAAACACGCCAATGAAGACCACTCCCAACGGGTCAACCCATGGTTCAAGTTATGGTGGTTCTACCGGAGTCAAACGGTCCAAATTCTACGTCCCCTCCTTTGAAATCAAACGGTCCAACTCCATTCTCTCCCCGAAAAACCAGTACAACGATATCTTCAACGATAGCTTTGAAAAACCCACCATCACGGCCAAGGGCATGAAAACTTTGCCCAGTATGGACAAAGACGATATTCAGCGCATCATGAAGATGAAAAAGACCATGACCCAAGACGAGTACTCGCGGCTCAAGATCGTGGGAGGCCTGACGGTGTCTGCAGCTCATCAGCTGACGGAAAACAACGACACTCTGCTGAGAAAGGCATCCATAAGCGATACTATGGGATCGGAGATGCTGCAGAGACCCAATGTGGACTTGAAGAATGAAAAGCCCCCTTTTCCAGAGCCCGATTTGGACATGTCTCTTGTGGAAACGGCCTTGCAGCCCGTCAGAAGAAGGTCTTCCAATAATCCTTTTAGAAGAGTTCAACCAGCGTCCAGGACTGTATCCACTTCTGTCGATACAAATGTATTAGAGAGAGCTTTGGAACCCCCAGTCACTCCAGTAAGAGAAAAAGCAGATGGTGCAGAAAGGACAGAATATGGCAATGAGAAGACAGGAAAGGAAAAGACAGACAAGGGAAAGGAAGGCAGAAGAGGGAATCCTATTAAGTTAGGATCGCCTTTACGTGTGGTGCATAATAATGGATCAGTCACTCGAGTGTTTCTTGCCAAAAAGCCCAGTCTCGACATTTCAAAGTCTAAAAATAATGACAATGGACAGATTCCGGACAAACCGTTGGACAGTGAACGGAATATGGACAGAAACTTGGGCCATGAACAGAATGTGGGGGCAGATTTGGGGGGCAACCCCATGGTCAACCAGACCATTGAAGAGTTGAGCAACCCCAAGGTGAGAGACCACAAAAACGGGTTGAGCACGATCACCATTTCGTCCAATGACCAGATCAGTCATGGAGAACACAAGGCCGTTTACCATAGTATTGCCAAAGGCATCTCCAAGGGAACAGTCAAGAAGGTGAATGTGGATGAAGAAAAGGCCAAAATGAGGGAACTTTTCGAGAAAGAAAGGCAGAAGAGCTTGGACAAAAGCTTGGACAAAAACTTGGACAAGAGTTTGAAGAGTCTGGAGGTGGACTCAAGAGTATCAGGGTCAATTATGGAGAAGGGAAAACTCTTCTTCCGAGTATTGGATGTCACCAACATCATGGTCCCAGAGCTCAACAACCGCAGGGCCAAGTTCAACATTACTTTGGACAATGGCGTGCACTGCATCAAGACCCCTGACTACAACATGAACGATAAACGGGTTTCGATCAATAAGGAGTTCGAATTACTTGCCAGCTCCGATAACTCACTCCAGTTCATCGTCACCATGAAGGCCAACTACGAAAAAGCTGCTATGGGCTATAAAGAGGTCAACGAACGCAAGGTTGTGAGGTCCAAGACCAAGTTGGGTCGGTTGTTTGGATCCAAGGAGATCATCACCACCAGCAAGTATATCCCCAATAACAACAAGGACCCTTACGATAATATTTTTGCTAGGGACGGGTCGTTTGCTCGGTGTTACATTGATTTGGATAATTACGAGGACCAGATCACGGGACGGGCGCAGACGTTCCGGCTCCAGTGTTTTAATGAATGGGGCAACTTGGGCAAACGCCAGTCGTATGCCATTTGTCAGTTGGAGGTCAAGATGCTTTATATTCCAAAGATGAAGGAGTATGAGGTTTTACCGCGGAGCATCAAAGCCGCGTATGAGAATCTCCAGGACTTGAAACACGAGAAGCATTTACGGGTGGAAGGATATTTGCACCAAGAAGGTGGAGACTGTGAAGCGTGGAAAAAACGGTGGTTCCGATTGGAAGGCACGTCGTTGGTGGCACATAGCGAGTTTTCTAAGAAAACAAGGGCCAAAATTAACCTCGAGAAGGTGGTGGACATTATCTTTGTTGACCGGGAGAACATGGCCAAATCTTCCGGCAATTACCGCAACTTCAGCGACATTTTCTTAATGGAGAACATGTTCAAGATCCGATTTGCCAACGGTGAAATCATTGACTTTGGAGCGTCGCTGAAAAATGACAAGAATATGTGGATCGAAGCTATTCAGGAAATTGTTTACCGAAACAAGTTCCGGCGTCTTTCGTGGGTCAAGCTCATGCAAGAGAGAAACTGACCATTAATTTAATGAGATGATTAAAGATGATTTAGATTGGAAGGCTAGTAGGAGTATTGAACAGAAGACTAGTACTATAATAACTACCTACTACTACTGTCTACTACTACTACTACACTACTATACTACTGTACTACTATACTACTACTACTACTACTATACTACTATACTACTACTACTATACTACTACTACTATACTACTACTACTATACTACTATACTACTACTACTACTATACTACTACTACTATACTACTATACTACTACTACTACTACTATACTACTATACTACTACTACTATACTACTACTACTAAACTACTACTACTATACTACTACTACTATACTACTACTACTATACTACTACTACTACTACTACTATACTACTACTACTATACTACTACTACTATACTACTATACTACTACTACTATACTACTATACTACTACTACTGTACTACCTTTCCATGAATTAGACTCACAAAGATTGTAGATTGACTGCATTTGATATGGCAGTCTCTAGACAGGACATATCTAGACAGGACATCTCTAGACAGGATTATAATTATATTCAATCAATACCAACTAGAGATTTGGTGTGGCTGATTCCACATCTCCATATCAGGTACAGAGTGCATCAGTCATTATATCCATAAAGGAAAGGGCACTACCATACAGGGTCACGTGCCCAGTTTCAAGTCCAAAGTCATTACAGGCACAAGTTAAGAAAAGTGAATACTCAACCACATTTCTAGTGATGTACCAGTCATTTCTCTACGGATACTTTTTTATTCTGCAATTTCTAAAAAGGTAATTTTTTTTTCGGGGCTCTTTTCATAATTTGGAGAAGCTTTATGGGGATTTTGAGTGGAAAATAGTCATTTTTGTGGTGTTTTTGGGGGTTTTGAGTGGAAAATAGTCATTTTTGTGGTGTTTTTGGGGGTTTTGACAAGAAAAAAGTCACTTTTGGTAGTAAAAATAGTCACTCTGGTGGTATAATTGATTATAAATGGGTTGATTAAAATAAATTTATCTTAGGGGTGTCCAGAAAAATGGTGGTGATTGTTCTGGTACATCATAGGATTTCGCATACAGATGGCTGAGAGACGGCTTTATACAATGGCCATGTGAGATGGACTACGAGTACTCTACACTAGTATTGTTCATGATACCTTACTACTATACTACTGACTACTGACTACTGACTACTACTACTATACTACTACTACTATACTACTGACTACTGACTACTACTACTATACTACTGACTACTATACTACTATACTACTGACTACTATACTACTGACTACTATACTACTATACTACTACTACTATACTACTATACTACTACTACTATACTACTATACTACTACTACTATACTACTACTACTACTACTATACTACTACTACTATACTACTATACTACTACTACTATACTACTACTACTATACTACTACTACTATACTACTATACTACTACTACTATACTACTACTACTACTATACTACTGACTACTATACTACTGACTACTATACTACTGACTACTATACTACTGACTACTATACTACTGACTACTGACTACTGTACTACGGGTATCCTGAGAGGTACGATTCTTGCTAACTATTACTAACTGTCAACATATATGGAGATATATTACTAATACTGACTGCTACTACTGAGTACTACGGAGTACTATTGAGTACTACAGAATACTGACTACTGATTACTGAATACTGATTACTGAATACTGATTACTGACTACTGATTACTAGTAGTGAGACTGAGACTAACTAAGGCTGAATACTGTACTATAGTTACTATTACTGATTTTTGAGTTTGACTATTCCTGCTAGTTAATAACTATCAGAGCTACTACTACTACTACTGAATACTGGCTACTACTGAATACTGGCTACTACTACTATTACTGAATACTGACTACTATTACTGAATACTGACTACTATTACTGAATACTGACTACTATTACTGAATACTGACCACTGCCTTTTACCTACTGACGACTGAACACTACAACTGACTACTACTATTACTACAACCACTGACTACTGCCCACTGACCACTGCCCACTGACCACTGACCACTACAACTGACCACTGACCACTACAACTGACCACTGACTACCAGAATATACTACTGTACTATACTACACCTACTCTCAACAGACTTGAATAATATACAATAGTATAGAATTACTACTGTCTTATAGCACCACCACTTTTATACTATACACTACCTCTATACTAGTTAGTAAACAAGTCTCTACTGACAGGTATAAAGAGCTTAGTCTGTTCTTTTCTAACAATGGTCGGTCAATGTAAGATGTGATCTCAATACCGTGCGATGTTGGATTGCCATGTGTTGAACCCTTACCTATTGTTATGGTGCTAAGTTTTGCACCCACGTCCTTTTTTTCAAACGTATTTGAGTACCTGACATTTCCACTTTGAGATTTCACCGAATGGACATAGTAGCATGAGTATTTGATGTATCAGAATCCACTACTACTACTACTACTATACTACTACTATACTACTACTATACTACTACTATACTACTACTATACTACTACTACTACTACTATACTACTACTACTACTACTATACTACTACTACTATACTACTACTACTACTACTATACTACTACTATACTACTACTACTACTACTATACTACTACTACTACTACTACTATACTACTACTACTACTACTATACTACTACTACTATACTACGACTGACTACTGACTACTGACTACTGACTACTGACTACTGACTACTGACTACTGACTACTGACTACTGACTACTGACTACTGACTACTGACTACTGACTACTGACTACTGACTACTGACTACTGACTACTGACTACTGACTACTGACTACTGAATACAGTGTTAGATCCACCATAGGTAGTGCTATACCTATTGAGGTATTTCAAGTCCACGCTGTCTAATCCTAACAATGGCCATTCTAAGCGTCACAAAACATACACTCTACCAAATCATACAGGCAGTTAGTATAGATTATGACGTATACTAGTACAATGAGTAGTAGGTAGTAGGTAGTAGGTAGTAGCTTGTAGCTTGTAGCTTGTAGGTAGTAGGTAGTAGGTAGTAGGTAGTAGGTAGTAGGTAGTAGGTAGTAGCTTGTAGCTTGTAGGTAGTAGGTAGTAGGTAGTAGGTAGTAGGTAGTAGCTTGTAGCTTGTAGCTTGTAGGTAGTAGGTAGTAGGTAGTAGGTAGTAGGTAGTAGGTAGTAGGTAGTAGCTTGTAGCTTGTAGGTAGTAGGTAGTAGGTAGTAGGTAGTAGGTAGTAGCTTGTAGCTTGTAGCTTGTAGGTAGTAGGTAGTAGCTTGTAGCTTGTAGGTAGTAGCTTGTAGCTTGTAGCTTGTAGGTAGTAGGTAGTAGGTAGTAGGTAGTAGGTAGTAGGTAGTAGGTAGTAGCTTGTAGCTTGTAGGTAGTAGGTAGTAGGTAGTAGGTAGTAGGTAGTAGCTTGTAGCTTGTAGCTTGTAGGTAGTAGGTAGTAGCTTGTAGCTTGTAGGTAGTAGCTTGTAGCTTGTAGCTTGTAGGTAGTAGGTAGTAGGTAGTAGGTAGTAGGTAGTAGCTTGTAGCTTGTAGCTTGTAGGTAGTAGGTAGTAGCTTGTAGCTTGTAGGTAGTAGCTTGTAGCTTGTAGCTTGTAGCTTGTAGGTAGTAGCTTGTAGCTTGTAGCTTGTAGCTTGTAGCTTGTAGGTAGTAGCTTGTAGCTTGTAGGTAGTAGCTTGTAGCTTGTAGCTTGTAGCTTGTAGCTTGTAGGTAGTAGCTTGTATAGTATAGAGTACAGGACTGGAAGAGTGAAGGACTATGATTCAAAGTATAACGTAGCATACTATAGAGTAGTATAGTGTTTAAACCCCTTCAATAATTCTCTATTTTAGTATTTTTAAACAAACGCTGTCTAATCCTAAAACCAATGGTCATTCCACTGTGGCACTCCTTCACCAGTATTGTATGAGGTACCGGGATGGAAAATGATAGATTTGGTACCAGGAGAAATGTGATGAACCCGAGGTACCAGGCGAATTGTGATGAACCCGAGGTACCAGGCTTACATATGAAGAGTTCCCCCTTTGCACCTAGAAACACCCGTTGACTAGGTGACCCTAAAGTCCACTACTTAAGTAACTAGATTCCTCTTTCTGGGGAATCATCACAAAAAACATACTAATCAGAGTACCCGAAGTAACAAGAATCCAACAATATGACTATATATATACTATGAGCTATGGTATAAACTATGGTTATGAGCTATGGTTATGAGCTATGGTATAAACTATGGTTATGAGCTATGGTTATGAGCTATGGTATAAACTATGGTATAAACTATGGTTATGAGCTATGGTTATGAGCTATGGTATAAACTATGGTATAAACTATGGCATAAACTACGGTATAAACTATGGTATAAACTATGGTATAAACTATGGCATAAACTACGGTATAAACTATGGTATAAACTATGGTATAAACTATGGTATAAACTATGGTTATGAGCTATGGTTATGAGCTATGGTTATGAGCTATGGTATAAACTATGGTATAAACTATGGTA
>NKZI01001673.1:0-28475 GCA_002370645.1 Metschnikowia sp. 00-154.1 | reverse complement strand
ACTACTGACTACTGACTACTGACTACTGACTACTGACTACTGACTACTGACTACTGACTACTGACTACTGACTACTGACTACTTCTACTGAATACTGACTACTGACTACTGACTACTAACTACTTCTACTGACTACTGGATCCACTACGGCGACTTCTGACTCATGTAGAGTTTCCAGTACCCTCGGTGTCAATGCAATGGCCGGCTATACTGGTAGATAAACTAGTAGAATTTCAGACCTCAGACCTCAAACCTCTAGACTCATCCACGTTGTGACATTGTTAGTGACTGTTCATTCCATGGATTCACCACATGAGTCTAATGGGTCTTGATCCTCGCTAAGGAAGCCATCGACTGGGGTCTTTGCTAGTGAGGTCCTGATGCCCACTCCATGGCTTATAGCACACGCTATAGTCTAACCCCTGTTTTCTATGATCAACCCTAGTCATTGTGTATTATATGATCAACCTATACCACTGTGACTATGATCAGAGACCAAATCATGGAATGGATCCTATGGTGTGCTGCTAGTCACATGACAGCATTGTGTTAGAAGTTATTGGTCCTTACTTCTGTGCTGATTCTAGTAAGACTTACATATCTTGACGATATGATGAGGACATTGACTTATAGTGAGAATCATTCACTAGGTATCATTCACTGGATATCATTCACTGGATATCATTCACTGGTTATCATTCACTGGTTATCATTCACTGGATATTACCCCATGGTTAATATTGATTCCTCTATATGTTAGTAAAGTGTATAATACTATTACCTTAAGTATAAAATATAATGGATGATTGGTCCCGCTGAAACTTGGCCTTCTTTTCCTGGTATAATTTGACGGGACTGACGAAAGAAGCACTGATCCCCATCCACATCTGTAATAGGCAAACCCATCGAGAGGCAAAGCTATGTTGAAAACTGTATCGAAAGGCAAAGCTATGTTGAAAACTGTATCGGAATTGAAAATGATGTCGGAGAGGGTCTTGTAGATGTCCAACTTGGCATTGGTAATACTGAACTGGATCTCCTTGAGGGCTTGGCTGTTCTTGATATCATCGTCAGTCATGGTGATGGATTATAGGGAGTTTCCTCTAAGCACTTGGCTCGAAAGAGTACGCTAGCATTTCTTGATCTGGATCTGGATCTGGATGTTCATGTTCATGTTCATTTCCTGGTGTGATAATATATCTATCTGTATTTTGGCTTCGTTCTGTCTTCAATATGTCTAATTCTTATGTCTGTCTAGCCATTCACATTGTTCTACGTGTGCTCAATGACACCACTGGGTGTACTGGTGGTGGTACTGCACTTCCCGCATTATTAAACTCTATTCCCATACGACACTTCTGCCTACCAAAACCTCCCACTATCACCTCCCACTACCACCTCCCACTACCACCTCCTTTCACTCCTTCATTACCCTACCAAATTTTGCTACTACGAAATACTTTTATTTCTGCTACTACGAAATACTTTTTATCCTGACTAAAATATCCTCTACTACAAAAATTCTGTACTGTAATCTCTGCTTACAATGCCATGCTATCTAGTTAAATTTACCTGCCATACTGGAGAACATCAAGTTATTGGTTTTTTATGGATTCCTCAACTTAAGGTTATCTTAGGGATCTTAGGGATTTAAACCACAACTGGAATACTATTGTAGAATTTCTTTAGCTATGCTAGGGTGTACAGCTCTAGTATAGTATAGTATAGTATAGTATAGTATAGTATAGTATAGTATAGTATAGTATAGTATAGTATAGTATAGTATAGTATAGTGCTTGTTAGATTCTTGAATACTTCTAATACTTGGAGTTAAGTTCATTCGTTGATGGATTCCCAATAAGTAGGAATCCGACTGATTATATACCGAACCGGTGAATACAGTCTAGAATGCCTAGTGGTCGTTAATTACTGTCTAGTGTACGGGTATACATTTATAGTGTCAATGTATAGGTGTAAGTGAATGTACGGATATGCTGCTGCTGTGTAGTGGGTCCTGCCTACAGTGCCCACCCAACCCAATCCCCGGGTCTGTTGGCGCGCATTTTTGCAGATCGGCATTTGACTTTATTGTCAAGTATCTAGGAAGTGAGATTTGTTCTTTAGCCAAGTGTAACTTCAAGAACGGTGAAGTCACGTTATCTACATCATCAGTTGTAGTTGCCATAGTACTAGTCATCTTATTGATACTATTCTTATTCTTCGGGATTGATACCGTTGTATTCAATAACTTTCGTAAACTAGAGCTCACGCTCCAATTTATAGTCTCTACCAGCTCGACGCGGGCCACATGCAGGTCACTCACGTGACCTCATGTTACAGTTTCTCTCAGGACCCCGGTCATGCTTTAGCTCCGCGCACTCACCCCTATCCCTCTATTCTTCCACGTCTTGGCAGCCCAATCCGGCGAGTTCTATCCAATCATTTTCCTCCGTTTTATCTCCTTCCGAATACAGTCAAGGTTGTGAGCCCGGTATTGCATCTAGTCCTCATTGGTTCTTTGGTTCTTTGGTTCATTGTTTCGTTTGTTCCATTACGTCATCCAAGTTTCTTCTGCTTTTCTCGGCGCCAGATTGTTCTTGATCTGCATTGATTAGCCTTAAACGATATTAAGTGATCTTTTGGATTTTTCAGAGAATTTGAAACTATTCTGAATTCAAAGTTACGGTCTGATCGTCAATTTTGGGCTCGTCTACAGTTGAAACATCGCTGAAACATCCTTGAAACTGCCTGAAACTGCCTGAATCAGGAAATCTGAACTTACCTCGATTTTCAGTACAGCCAAGACTTGGTTGTGAGCTTGAACGTGTTTTTTGCTTTAAAATCTAAGATCCTGACCTCAATATCCAATAACGTCACCAAATCTCACGTCGTTCTCAAAACAGCATCCCTAGTCTCTACTTTTGATCGTTTTTTTTTTCTGATCGTTTTTCCTTTTGCTCGTTTTTTCGTCTGATCGTTTTTTCGTCTGATCGCTTTTTCGTCTGATCGTTTCTTCGTCTGATCGTTTTTTCGTCTGATCGTTTCTTGGTCTGACCAGTTCTAGTCCTCAGTTTTAGTTATGCCGGCATTACGCAACTTGGCAGCGCTCCGGCGTAACATCAGCAACCGCATCCGACAGGCTCTTCAGGAGCTCCAGGAGAGTTTGCGCAATTTGGACAGGTTGCCAGTTCCTCAGAGAGTCCCTGTGGGCCGTGTGTCTAGGCCTCGCTTGGCGGCTCCGCAATATGGCAATGTGAGCCGGTTCCAGGGTTCCAGAATTGTGCAGAATCAGTTCCAGACGTTCCACAATTTCCAAACGTTCCAGAGTCAGTTCCAGGTCCGATTTTATTCGCAGAACCATTCGCAAAGCCAGTTCTTCCAAAGCCGATTCTTCAAGAATCAATTCTTCAAGAGTGGGTTCTTCCAACGACCTTTTTTCCAGGGCCAATTCAACCGGGGGTTTTCTACGCCTAGGTGCAGCTTTAACCAATGGAAATGGCGTCCTAACCAGGTACACAGTTTCTCACACCGCACGCAGTTCCGCCTGAAACTGTTCAGCTCGTTCTACAGGGCTCCTACGCTAACAGAGCTCCTAAAAAAGAAGGTGGGAATCCACGAGGAGGGCTTCTCCAACCTGAACAGAAGCCCGGTCTCTACCGCTATTCGGAACAGTATGCCAGCATCTATCCGGCTTAATGTGCTGTTAACGGAGAAGTTTCATAATATCGTGATGGACTTGGCACGGGCTCCTAACTGTACAGGCTGCTACGTGGATTTTTCTCTTGAACCCAAACTTTTTATCCCTTCTGCAACTGTTCTCCATGCTGATATTCTACAGGAAATGATGGATAACCTTAAACGGTTTGAGCGTCATGTGGCAGACTTGCAAACGGACCTCGCGCGACTCAGCGAACTTGGCGAGTTGCCCTTGAAGTATGTGCAGGCCGAAAGGGTGGTCCGGGTCTTTTTCCCCAACTGTGACCGTGACCAAGTGGAGCGGTTGTTGATGGAGAAGAACGTGAGGAGTGGAGTGGTGCACGAGGATGCAGGACAAGCCCATCTCGAGGCTCTGTCTTCAATCCTGGAGTTTGATATCTTGAGCAGCGGCGGGTCTGTGTCGGAAAGTGCAAGCTCTGTGTCGGAGTCAGACATCTTGTCCTCGGAAAGCGACATGGTGTCGGAGAGTCTCGTGCATGTGGAGCCCATTTCGTCGCTGGACCACGTGGAGATTGTCGATTCATGGGCATACTAAGAAAGCCAGTGGGTTTTTTTAGTAAGTCTGAGGATTTCAGTCCTCAGTTCCAGGGTTCTGCTAGTCCAGTTCCAGGGTTCTACTGGTTACTAACTCTACTGACTCTGCTGGGTCACTGGTACTGGTCACTGATCACTGATCACTGGTCAATGGTCACTGGTCACTGGTACTGCTCACTGATCACTGGTCACTGATCACTGGTCACTGATCATGTTCACTAGTCATTGGTCATTGGTCATCGGTTCCAGTCAGCTCTAGTCTTCTAAGGCTCTACATTGATGATACTCCAGTGGTACTAGTGTTCCTGGCTTGTCTCGTTCTGGTATGCTCTATTCCCATCCATCTCTAGTTCTAACTCTAGTTCTAGTTATCCTTTGAATGTAACATAATTATTGGACATACGTGATCATTATAATATACACTCCAATGATACTATTACACCATGTACGCCAGTTCCGTAACGACAGCGACATCAGGTGAACCTTTACTGTAAGAGACTGGCCTCATAGTCTCATCAAGATATGTAAATGCTTTCCCTAGTGTTTACTTGGGAGAGAAGGGGTATCAGAGAGACCAGAGAGGTTAAAGAGATATAAGAGATAAGGCTATGAGTTATTAGATATGGACATAACAAGATGATAACAAGATGAACATAAAAAGATGAATCAGAAAAGATGAATCAGAAAAGATGAATCAGAAAAGATGAATCAGAAAAGATGAATCAGAAAAGATGAATCAGAAAAGATGGAATCCTCGTCTCTCCGTCTTCCGCCGCTCTTCCCTAACACCAAGAACTCTTTGAGCGTCGGTTCAAGCTTTTGAAGGAGTTGGTTTTCTATACAGAATGCAACAAGACCTATAACGGAGGCTCTTCCACTTACAGTGTTTTTCAAAACGATTCAAACCATAATTCAAAAAGGTTCGTACCCTTTCACACAGTCTTTCAAACCAAAAGGCATAATGTTTCACACCAACTTTCATTAGAATTCAATATTCTGAAATCTTAAATCTGGACGATTGCTTCATATGTACTATATTTAGGAATCTTGCAGTACCAATCAAGGGTCAAAACGGACGGACGGACGGACGGAACTGAACTGAACTGAACTGGTTTCCTTGTTATCCTGTATATAACAACTTTTTAGGAGGTATGTTTATTGGTTTTTTTGATTTTGCTAGTGCAGTTTAAAACATTCTGTCTTCTTGGTTCGAAACATTTTTCTAGTGTGGTTCGAAACATTTGTCGCGCTAGTTTGAACCATTTTGACACACTGGTTTGAATAATTTTGAAAAACACTGTACTGAGGCTTGAAAAATTGAGGCTTGAAAAATTGAGGCTTGAAAAATTGAGGCATTGGAGAAATACTAAAGAGCTCTGAATTGTTCTTAAAGAATGCATACACTATGCGGTAGATTAAAGTCTTATAATATATTGCTGGAGTATAGTAGTGAAGTAATACCGACTAGTATATTGCCCTTTTCATAAAAAGTTGAGATATTACACCACTGACATGGTAGGTTTAGAAGGTATAGTGTTTTTCAAAACTATTCAAACCAGCGCAACAAATTGTTCGACAAATTGTTCGAATCAAGAAGACAAAACGATTCAAACCACACTAGCAAAATTAAACAAACCAATCATTTAAAAAGTTTTGTACACCTTTAACAAGTTGCTGTATACAGGATAACAAGGAAACCAGTTCAGTTCAGTTCAGTTCAGTTCCGTCCGTCCGTCCGTCCGTCCGTTTTGACCCTTGATTGGTACTGCAAGACTCCCAAATATAATATATATAAGGCAATTGTCTAGATTTAAGATTTCAGAATACTTAGTTTCTTCAATGAATGAAAGTTGGTTTGAAACATTATGCCATTTGGTTTGAAAGACTATGCAAAGGGGTACGAAACTTTTTAAATTATTGGTTTGTTGCTAGTGTGGTTCAAAATAATTTGTCGCGCTAGTTTGAATAGTTTTGAAAAACATTGCATAAATTCAGCAAATAGTTAACTCGTGCACGTGACACTGAGGCATAGTCATGAATTTACTAAAAGAACTAAACAAATTGCTACTATTCGTAATGATATGAAATCTAAATTATTAATTAGAGATGATTTTATCTGTAATTCTTTTACTTTAATATAATAATTTTCAATAGTCTTCACATGACACTGAAGTTATGGTGACAGCAAGGAATATGGTACTGAGGCTATAGTACTGAGGCTATGGTGATAGGCTTGTAGAGAAACCGTCCAAGTCCTTAGTAAACATCAGTACCTCCTCTTTAATTTGAGGGTGGATATGGTGTGGGAAATATCTTGGCATGCCCTCCTCTAGGTGGTAGAACCATCGACTCTATATCACTCTAGTCCACTATACCTCAAGTCCATTGCATTCCATTTTTATTATTAAATTCCTGCATATAGCCCCATCACCACCAGATTTTCCCACCAGATTTCTCCAGACCAACATTTTTCTCCATGATCTATAAAACCTTAGTTCATTTAACCAGTATGGCTGTCGTTAATGGATTTAGGAATCTATGAGGTTTTTAATTTTTTGGCATGTTTCTAACCATTTTGGTTGAACAGCACCAAAGTGCGAACTTAAGAATTAACTACGATATTACCGTCTCTTCATAGGACTTGGATGTATTTTTCCAACAAAGCCCATTCTCCAAAACTCATCATTCTACTAATTGATTGGAAAGAAACTTGGAAAGCATAACTGGACTTGATCAGAGACATCGAATGTTGAAAAACATCTCTTACTGTCTTTAGCATCACAGCTACACACGTGACTAAAGTCACATGAAGACTAACCCCAATATAAAAAGTTTCTGGTGTCTCTATTTTATACCACCAAAAATATATACCACCAAAAGAAAAACGTACCATGATGCCCCCTAACACAAGAACCACCTATATTAATTAGTATAGAGAAGGTACTGATGTTTACTAAGGACTTGGATTGATTCTCAACATTAAAGGATCCTGCACTTAGGCAAAGTTCATCTTTCACAGCAAAATTAATCCATATTATTTGAAAGGATTGACTGGTTAGTGATTAATATTGGGAGACTTCGGGAGTGTTCCTCATAATTTTTAACTTTTCTTTTTGTTGGAAAAGTTCAAGACGAAAATGAAATCGGGGACGTTTTCTCTCAAGCTTGGCACTTAACCCTTCTCAACGTCGACCCCGGATCTTCTATCAGTCAGTATACATATATAAATTTTTAGCTGGTAAAGAATACATGTAGAAATTATCTTTTAATACTATTACCAAAGAGCTGGTCCCCCTTAGTCTTGAGCCTTTTGGGTCTCACTGAAGATACCTCTGTTGCAAACAATTTCACGAAAACACTCTGCGTTGCCTGAACAATTAGTGACAAGACCTAGTAATGCTCCTGGAGTCACAAGCAAAAATTTAAGATTTTAAGATCCTAGAAAATACGAGAAAATACGAGGTAGTGTCTAGTATCTAGTAGTAGTAGTAGTAGTAGTAGTAGTAGTAGTAGTAGTAGTAGTAGTAGTAGTAGTAGTAGTAGTAGTAGTAGTATTAGTAGTAATAGTAGTGTAGCAGTAGTAGTAGTGTTATGTTCTTTAATAACGTGTGTTAGCCTAATCTTGTATTCGTTGTTGGTTCCTCAAAGAGAGAAACCGAAGCGGCTTAAATAACTTTGAGAGAAACGTGACATCGAAAAACTCTCCACTAGAACAATGGTAAGGATTCTTCCAGAATATTCGAAAAGACCATCATAGTACTTCATACAACGATGGTCGTGACACAGCGTTTGCAATGGTTATTGTAACAATTGGACTGAGAGGCTTCATAGGCTTCATAATACCTGAATAGGTAGGGCCTTGACTATAGTGGATCAAACAATATCATACCATATACCATATACATAGATAGAAGACAGAAGTAAGATGACATCCAGTGTATTTCAGATAATAATCACCCTTTGACATTCACCTCTACTACTACCTCATACATCATTGATGTCAGCTCCATTAATACTAGTGATTAGTGACTATTGTACTATATACTGTGCTACTATAAAGTCACCACTATACAACCATCATACACTATATACACAGTGACATTAAACAATTGTAGTTCCAAGCATGAAATACAAAAATTAAACAATTGTAGTTCAAAGAGTGAAATATGAAACATTAGACGGTTGTAGTCTCAAGCAGTAGAACATGTCATTTAATTGAATGATCCTCCAAGAACCTTACCATGTCTTGACTTTTTAACCGGCGTTACATCGTTGTCGTCACATGACCAAAGTCTCATGAGTGGCCATAGTGCTAGAGAGACAGCAAGTACTGTTTTCTTAACCAGGTTGAAACTATGGTAATGAGGCAGTTGACAATGAAGCTATGGTACTGAGGCAGTTGACAATGAAGCTATGGTAATGAGACAGTTGACAATGAAGCTGTGGTACTGAGGCAGTTGACACTGAGGCTATGGTGTGTGGGGCAAGTCGCGCGCCTGCATGGGCCAACGTGTAGGTGTTCACGTCAGCAGAGTGCAAAGCTTGGTAGAACATGGGCAAGAAACAGCGGAAAGCCAAGAAACAGGTTCGGGATACTGACGAACCCAAAGCAATGTTAACGAAGGGAAGTGATGTTGTCGGTGATACATCTCCGGATTCCCCAGACCAACTTCCTCCATCCACCACCACCACCTCTATCTCTACCTCCAGTTCCCACCTTCTGGAGCACGGATCAGAGTCTCTCGGTGAAACGGAAATTAATCCTGGTGAAGCAGAGATTGAGCCTAGTGAATTGGAAGTTCCTGCTAGTGAAGCTGAGATTGAGCCTAGTGAAGCCGAGAATGATGATTTCGAGGATTGTCACGATTACACAGTCACTGAAGACAATGACATTAATATTGGTACTGGTGGTATTACTGATAATGGTACTGGTGCTGGTACTGGTACTGATGGCACTGGTGCTACTACTGGTGCTACTGCTGGTACTTCCAAGACTTCTACAATTGATGATACTAATAATGGGGATGCTAATGATACTGCTAACGATGATGGTATTAGTACTGAATCTCATGATGTTGGTACTAGTACTGCTGGCACTGGTACTGACACTGGTACTGACACTGGTACTACTGGTACTACTGGTACTACTACTGGGGCTTATTCAGATACTCACTCTGAGACTGGAACGAATATAAATAGTGATGCTGCTCCTTCTACTCCAGCACCCTCTACTCCAGCACCCTCTACTCCAGCACCTTATACCCCAGCTGCTTCTGCTACACAAAGTGGAACTCCATTCTCCAGAGCAGAGTCCCTTTTAGAGGCTCGTCGCTCTGTCATCTCTGTCAAGTTCGACCATAAGGACCTCAGCCAGCAACAGGCCATCACATCCGGACTGGAGTCCATCAAAAACACCTTTCGCGATATCAAAAACACCATCGGCAACCTTCCCCCCGAGCTCTTTGGCTCCGAGCCCATCGACTGGGATTTCTGGGCCCGCACCGTGGAGGATTATCATGAGGTGGTGCTCAACCACCAGGACCAGCTCCTGGCCTCCGTGGCGGCGGGAATCCCCAAGCAGATCCGTGGCATTATCTGGCAACTCGTGGCCCAGTCCAAGAACCTCCACCTCGAGGAGTTGTATTTACACCTCAAGACAGAGCCTTCGGTGCATGAAAAGGCCATCAAGCGAGACTTGACCCGGACCTCGTTTTATGCCAGCATTGAATCTGCCAATAAGACAAACGAGCTCTATAATGTGATTGCCGCCTATTCCAATTTCGACCCGGATGTGGGCTATACGCAGGGTATGGTGTTCATCGTGGTGCCTTTGATCATGAACATGACCGAGGCCGAGTGCTTCTGTCTCTTGGTGACGCTCATGAAGGAGTATGGACTTCGCCAGTTGTTCTCACCGGAGATGCGGGGCTTGCACTTGCTCTTGTACCAGTACGACCGGCTCTTGGAACAAAACCTGGCCTTGCTCTATAACCACATGTGCATGCAGGGCATCCAGCTGTCGATGTACGCCAGCCAATGGTTCTTGACGTTTTTCAGCTATAAGTTCCCTCTTGATGTGGTGCTCCGTATATTCGATATGATCATCACCCAAGGTGTGGAGGCTGTGCTCCGGTTGGGCCTCAACTTGGTGCTCCGAAACGAAGAGCACCTTTTGCGCCTTTCATTCGACTCGTTGTTGGAGTTTCTCAAAACAAGCTTGTTTGATGTATACACGAGCGACGAGGAGGAAGTGCAGGAGAACAAGCGGTTTTCGCTTCTCTCGCTCAAGGCAGCGCAGAAAAAGACTGACTACCGCTTGGACGCTTTCATAACCGACCTGATGCTGGTGGTGGTCAACCCACGGGAATTGGCGGAGTTTTCAGCGGAGTTCGACAAGATCTTGGCCCTTGATGTGAGCCGCACAGAGGAAATCGCCCGCGTCGGTGCCCATAATGCTGAACTCCGGCAGCAGCTCCAGGATGTCGAGCTCCAGTATACCGAGTTGGACCTTGCACATCTGGAGCACGTGCTGCTGTTGGTGGCAGTCAAAGTGAAGCTTCCGGAGATCGTCAACGAGATCACGGATTTACGGGAGGCCGTCACACTCTTGGAGGCCAAGATCCAGGCCCTCGACTGTGCCACCACAGATCTCCTTCCGCAGGATATCGAGGCGGAGATTCAGTCGTTGTTGGGAAAAAACGCCATAGAAACAGAGCGGTTTGCTACGCTAGATGAGGAGTTCAACCAATTGACTCTTGAGGAGGAAAAGTTGGACGAGGCGTTGAAGGCGAACAAAAAATGGTTTTGGTAAAGAAAAAAAAAAGAATTTTAAAACAACATAAGTTGAGGATTGGCTTTCAAATGGGGGTATGGTGGGATTGGGTTCACGATGTGAGTGGATCTGGGGTAGATGGATAAATGGGTGCAAAGTCCGTCCACGAGGTTAATGGTTAATTGGGTTGGGATAATTGTTCTATGGTCAGCCAATTTGAACGCTATCAAGAACTGTGCCAAGGATTTGGTGCAAGATTCGTGGAAAGTATGGGATTTTGGTCCACCTAAGGATAGTCAGATATTGTCTTGAACAACCCAAATGTCAATGTCGCCAACGAGTCCAAGAGTCTCATGAATTTACTGAACTCGTGAAAATGACCTTTCTAACTCCCTTGACTTACTGTTTAATGCAGTATAAAACCTTATGCACGTGACAATGCCGGCTTATCCATATGTATGCAATTGGTACAACGGTATCAGTTAACAGTTAAAGTACTCAATGGTATCGAATGCGTAGTCAAGAAGCGTAGTTCATTGGTTAGTCTGTAGCTGCAATTTCCAGCTGCTTGAAAGTAGGTAGTAGGAACTTTATGATTCTTGTTTGAGGAAATGACTTTGTCTGAAAAATGAAAAGCCATAGTACCTTCGGAAAGCCGTGCTCCTGCACATATGACGTCTTTTGGTGGGGTTCGACGATATCTTTTCTACCACTCCGAATATTCTTCTCAGGATATTAAGTATTCAACATCTATTTGTTAATTCACAAATTCCTTTACCCCGAAATTCACAATACATCTTTAAATTATTATCACTTTCCTGGTCGTATTATTGCTTGTATGTTGGAAGCTCAAGATTCTGTCGAGACAACACGATTTCCGTATTAGGCAATTCCATAGCTAAATCTGCACTGAAAAAACTTAGGGACTAAGGAAAAAACCATTGGAAATACCATCATGCATGTTTATGGCTTCATCAAGTTATCACCAAACGATTTATTCTAGGGCTGTATACGCCCCCTTGAAATCCGTGGATGCAGAGAGCTAAAGAGAATTGGGTTTCTTATATAGTATTCCCCCGCTTTTGTGTGCATGATTTGCCACCATTCTGAAACAAGGGGGTAAGAGATTTGCTGCAAAAAAAAAAAAAAAAGTATATAAGTTCGCATATTTCCCCCATACTTCAATCACCTATAATTTCTTCATTACGAGTCTACATGTCTTTGGTTCATTGAGTTTATCTTTACCCACTCATTTTTACTTGCCTAAAACGTTGAAAAACTCTAGGTCTCGTTAAACGCCACTTGGACTAGGGGTACTCGTGGGAAACCTTCATTTCGGAGCTTTGGCTCCTGCATACTCTCTTTATGGCTGCCGCTTTACAAATTTTTTGAAAACAGGCTTTAATGCTACATTCTATGAGATTTCACTTGGAAACGAAGATCTTCAAAGGCTTTTACAAAGATCTAGGGAGTCAAATCACTACTGCCACCGGTGTGACTGATCACTCATTCAATGAGAAAAATACCGAGAGAGACATACTCAGAGAGAAGGAAATACTAAGAGAGAGAAATATTGAGGTGTTTCAGGAATACTAAGTTGATACTGAGATACTGAGGAAGAGAAATACTCAGAGAAAAATAGACCAAAGTATTTTACACTGCTACTATAAGTGCCGGTCTGTTAGATTCTTGTTGGCACGTTTAATACCTAATCGAAACTATATTCATTGATAATTCCTCAAAAAGAGAAAGCTGAGCTGCTTTTTTAGTGATTGGAGAAAAAACGTGGCCTCGAAAACTCTTAACCAGAACAAAAGTTATGACTGTTATAGCATATTCGAGAGGCCATAATGTTACCTCGTACAATGATGGCCGAAAGACAACGTTTTCAATGGCCATTGTTGAGATCGGACGGCCTAGGCTTTATAATACCTCTATGGGCGGAGTTCTGCCTATAGTGGATCTAACACAGTCTAAGCTGTACTATCCTGGAATATCTAGTGTGGCCTACCTGGACCATCTAGTATGTTCTGCTTGGTACTGTGGACTACCGCTTTGGGGTCGTGTTGGATTTTTGGGTCTAGAATATCCTTGAACACCCACAAAAAACGAATTTGGGATGAAGATGGATGATCCGGGCTGAAGGATTATCGTATGAATTTATCTGCCTAGAAGTAATTGCTCTCATCGATTGAGGTTTGGGGAATACGAAAAGTGTCAGTGGCTCTGATACTAAAAGACATGTTTATGTCTTCCCAAAAAGACTTTATCGACTCATGCAATATAGAGACTAAGAGGAAGTTTGCGTCTTATATATCGAGTTACTTGTCTTCAACTGGATAACCTACTCAGGAAGAATGAGCTAATCGGGAACAATACGGCTACTCAGGGGGGATAAAGTTTATCAGGAAAGATAAGTTTATCAGGAAGGATAAGTTAATCAGGAAGAATAAGTTAATCAAGGAAGATACAGCTAATCCGGAAGAATAAGTCCATGAGGGAAATTACAGCTGATAGGGTGTTAAAGGCTTATTGGGACCGCAATTGGCCATGAGCACGGCTTGATCATTCGCAAATGCTCGTTGATCAAACTGACCGTGATTGGCTTTGTGTTGAGACTTAACACCAATGAAGTCCAAAATTTCCTGAGAGTTACCTATCTATATTGTTGAGACACTTCATCTAAAGAACATGACCTTAGTTGAGTGTATGATCCGGTATATAACATAGTACCGGACACCGGATCTAGTACTAACAGTTAGTGACTATATGCCGGATAGAGCATACAGAATTAGTTGAGAGTCTAGATGAATATAGAATGAGGGAAGCATACAGCAGCTATATTACATGGTTGGTTGGTGGAGAGCGAGGAGAATACACCAAGTCAGGATATATGCAGGATAACGATAACTGTGCAGGATATCCACCAATTTAAAGTCAAGGAAATACCATTGCTACAGAGTAAGGTTCTGATATATTGAGGGAGGATGCTATTAGTGGTGGGTACTACCTGCATATACGCGCATATAATGATTATATGCAGTGTCACTAGAATAATCCCGTATAACCAAGTCAGTCCACAGATCCAATATAGAATGAGTCTAGTTTCCAACGGAGCATACAGTGGCGAGAATGTGGTGACCTGAATGTGGTGACCTGAAAGTACTGGTGTACTGGTTCTTCTTGTTACTCCTGCATAAGGGCTAGGGCGCGGGCCCTAGAGGCTCATCATGAGGGCGCACCAAAAACTTTTTTCACTACCACTACAACTACAACCATGGCTAGAGGACCAAAGAAGCACCTTAAGAGATTGGCAGCCCCATCCCACTGGATGTTGGACAAATTGTCCGGCACCTACGCCCCAAGACCCTCTGCCGGTCCTCACAAGTTGAGAGAGTGCTTGCCTTTGATCGTGTTCTTGAGAAACAGATTGAAGTACGCTTTGAACGGTAGAGAGGTCAAGGCTATCTTGATGCAGGAGCACGTCAAGGTTGATGGTAAGGTCAGAACCGACTCTACCTACCCAGCCGGTTTCATGGATGTCATCACCTTGGAGGCCACCAACGAGAACTTCAGATTGGTGTACGACGTCAAGGGTAGATTCACTGTCCACAGAATCACTTCTGAGGAGGCTAGCTACAAGTTGGGTAAGGTCAAGAAGGTTGCCTTGGGTAAGAGAGGTATTCCATACGCCGTTACCCACGACGGTAGAACCATCAGATTCCCAGACCCATTGATCAGAGCCAACGACACCGTCAAGATCGACTTGGCCACTGGTAAGATCACTGACTTCATCAAGTTCGAGACCGGTAAGTTGGCCATGGTCACCGGCGGTAAGAACATGGGACGTGCTGGTGTGATTGTGCACAGAGAGAAGCACGAGGGAGGTTTCGACTTGGTCCACATCAAGGATGCCTTGGACAACACCTTCGTCACCAGACAATCTAACGTGTTTGTCATTGGTACCGAGCAAGGTAAGCCATACATCTCGTTGCCAAAGGGTAAGGGTATCAAGTTGTCCATCACCGAGGAGCGTGACAAGAGAAGACAAGACCAGGGCTTGTACGCTTAAGTCAATTAATGTGAACGAGGCCACGGTCAAGAGGTTAAGTGAACAGTATCTAGTCCAACTCTAATCTTCAAACCAGCTCATATGTAGATGTCCACGAGACTGTTAAGGTATTGAAATACTAGACTTACAATGATAGGCATTAAAAACAATAATGGAGTGGTTGTTTTCCGCTATATGCAGGAGATTATTATTATTACTATTATTATTATCATTATCATTACTACCATTACTTCCATTACTACCATTACTACCATTAATACCATTGCTATTATGAACTTCCTTAGTAAATACCACTCTAGTATTGTCGTACTATACGATGGACTCATTATAGTAGGATGGAGTGTAGATTGTATCGGGATTCGGGGGTGTAGAGTTGAGGTCCTGACTAGACTATACTTAAGCCAGGCCATTATAAGCATACACTACCATTTGACATCGTGGCTCGTGTCGTGTTTGACCAGATCACATTTGGTATAAGAGAGTATAAGGTCTAGAAGGTCGTCAATGTAGTACAAGATAATCTATGGTATATGGTATATGGTATATGGTATATACCAATGAATGTATTGTTAATGCAAGCCTCCAGTACCTTACCAGGATATGCAATCCTTGACTATTCATCCCAGTCTCTGTAGTCTAGTCTAGTCACAATTCACTACTTCAGTCATACTAGATGTACTGGAAGACTAGAGTACTAGATGTACTAGATGTAGTAGATTCACTGGAACTATGCCAGATCCGCCATACATAGTACTCTACCTATTTAGGTATTATGAAACCTCTCTGTATGATACTTTGTAAAGGCCTAAGGCCTTCTATCCAGCCTTCTATCCAGTCAGCTACCAGGTACCTTCTCTTGAACAGTTATACAATCAACTCAGATTCCTCCCTTTGAGTAATCATTGGCGAATGAACATAGTAAACAGAGTACCTGACGTAACAAGAACCTAACATACCAGATAGACTAGGTGTACTGGAAGACTAGGTGTACTGGAAGACTAGGTGTACTGGAAGACTAGGTGTACTGGAAGACTAGGTGTACTGGAAGACTAGATTCACTGGAAAACTAAATGGACTGGAAAACTAAATGGACTGGATATACCATGGTACTTATCTATAAAAGAAAAGCCCATTCCCTGGATTTATCATCCACACCAACACATCAGTGATGTATAACAAGCAACTACCAAAATGTTTGAATTCAAATATTTGAACGAGTTTGTCTCGTCGCCAACCATTATTGTCTTGGGCAAAACGGACAAGGTCTCAAAGAGTATTATCAAAAAATTCGCCCACGAATAGGAGAAGTTGTTCGCGCCGCAGTATTTCGAAATTAACAATGACTACTACAAAGCTCTTTTCCATTTGAACTTATTCAAAATGAATAAATTTGACGTCAAGGCCTTCGATGACGGCCGAATCAACTATTATTTCCCTACCATTCTGAGAGGCCAGGGATCTAGTTTAGGGTAGTTTTCTGGGTGAAAGAAGAGCATTTTGGGCTCGCCATACTAGATTTACTAGATACTATGATATACTAGATGTACAGTGTTTTCAAAACTATTCAAACCAGTGCGACAAAACTATTCAAACCAGTGTGACAAAATGTTTCGTACCCCTTCGCACATCCTTTCAAACCAAATGGTATAATGTTTCACATCAACTTTCATTAGATTTCAATACTCTGAAATCCTAAATCTGGACGATTGTCTCATACAAACTACATTTGGGAGTCTTGCAGTACCAATCAAGGGTCAAAACGGACGGAACTGAACTGAACTGAACTGGGTTCCTTGTTATCCTGTATATAACAACTGGTTAGGGGTGTACGAAACTTTTTGAATTATTGGTTTGAAACATTTTTCTAGTGTGGTTCGAAACATTTTGTCGCGCTAGTTTGAACCATTTTGTCACACTGGTTTGAATAATTTTGTCGCACTGGTTTGAATAATTTTGAAAAACACTGTACTAGTAGTAGATACTATGATATACTGGATATACTAGATGTACTAGATGTACTAGATGTACTAGATGTACTAGATGTACTAGATGTACTAGATGTACTAGATGTACTAGATGTACTAGATACTATGATATACTGGATATACTGGATATACTAGATGCAGTAGATTCACTGGAACTATGCCAGATCCGCCATACATAGTACTCTACCTATTTAGGTATTATAAAACCTCTCTATCTGATACTTTGTTTAAGGCATAAGGCCTTCTATCCAGCCTTCTTTCCAGCCAGCTACCAGCGCGCACCTTCTCTTGAACAGTTTTACGGTGTATTCAAACCAGCGAGGCAAAACGATTCAAACCACACTTGCAAAATTCAACAAACCAATCATTTAAAAAGTTTCGTACACCGCTAACAAGTTGTTGTATACAGGATAACAAAGAACCCAGTTCAGTTCAGTTACTCCGTTTTGACCCTTGATTGGTATTGCAAGACTCCCAAATGTAATATACAGTGTTTTTCAAAATTATTCAAACCAGTGCGACAAAAGGATTCAAACCAGTGCGACAAAATGTTTCAAACCACACTAGAAAAATGTTTCAACCCAATTACATCAAAAAGTTTCATACACCCCTAACAATATGTTATATACAGGATAATAAGGAACCCACTTCAGTTCACTTCAGTTCACTTCAGTTCCATCCGTTTTGACCTTTGATTGGTACTGCAAGACTCTCAAATGTAGTACATATGAGGCAATTCTCCAGATTTAAGGGATGATTTCAGAATATTGAATTTCAATGAAAGTTGGTGTGAAACATTATGCCTTTTGGTTTGAAAGACTATGCGAAGGGCTACGAAACATTTTGAATTATTGGTTTGCTTAATTTTGCTAGTGTGGTTTGAACCATTTTGTCGCACTGGTTTGAACCATTCTGTCTTCTTGGTTCGGAACATTTTGTGGCGCTGGTTTGAATAGTTTTGAAAAACACTGTAACTGTTCGAGAGAAGGTGCGCGTTGGTATCTGGCTGGATAGAAGGCCTTATACAAAGTATCAGACAGAGAGGTTTCATAAGACCTAAATACTTAAAGCACTACGTATGGCAGATCTGATAATAATCTAACCCACTATACAAAAGTCTAGTGTACTACATTTTACTCTACTCTATTCTACTTTATATTCTGGTCTACTACACTCCACCATAAGATACTCTACTCTATGTAGTGTAGGGTGATAGTCTGATGCACGGTAATGTACTATAATGGAATAGTTCATGGCGACATAAAGACAACGAATTTTACAGGGGGGAATTGGCATGTGGTGAGGCATTTTCTGGCCTCGGGTTTATTGCTTCATACCATGGTGACTGAGGAGATGGAATTCTGGAATGACTATTGTTAGATTTGGCGGCGTAGGCTTTATAATACTCTATGGGTAGTGTACTGCACATAGTGGATCTTACTGAAGACCACTGACCACCATATGACCAGAATGTATTGATTGGCATAATGTATTATATATTATGAGTTGTAATGCTATACCTATGGTTATGAGCACTTGTACTATGGTTATGAGCACTGACAACCACAATAACAACCATACCAACCACCATTCTACTAAAACTTTTTTACAAAGCAATTCAATTGTTTAATATGGTGTAATACTATGAATATGGTTATGAGCACTTATAGGGTTTGTGGTTATGAGCACTGTTCATCTTACTACCAGAACATACTTTAGAGCTTGTTAGAGTAATTATGCCACCTGGAACTTTAACCTTACTTGCAAGGGGCCTAAGTGAATATATCTTTGGAGGGAACCATGACCTAACGATGAGTAAGGTATTCCAAACGGTTGATATCAGTAGGATCTCACCCGATCAGTGTTATAATGGTTCTCAAATGATTATCTGATATCTGCATTAAACTAGAAGTATCTAAAATTGGGTAATGGAGCCCTTTTATATTCTCCGTTGGCTGTTAGATATTCTGTATGACCGGACTATGTGAGGTGTACGACTATAATCCTGTAGTCAGTCAACCATACACTAACATATTACCAAATGTATCACAAAACTACTTAATGTATAGTTTAGTAGTGCTATACTTGTGGTTACGAGCACTTATAGTTATGGTTACGAGCACTTATAGTTATGGTTATATGCCCTAACACATTCCGCCAGAACATACACCCTTGATTTTCATAATAATGGTCTTAAAGATTGCAGTAATCTATGAAAGAATTTATGAGCACTCCTATTCATAGTTATGAGCACTTGTATTTCATGGTTAGGAGCACTGACCACATCCATGGTCATCATCACCGTACCACCAAACGTCTACAAAGCTACTCAATTGCATATAGTAGTAATTCGTTATTACTATAAGTTATAGTACTCTACTTATAGGTAAGTGTATTTATAATTTATATTAAGGAGCACTTCTAGTCTATGGTTATGAGCCCCGAGTTCAAAAAAATAAAATACTACCAATACATGAAAACGACATTTACGAATAAGTAACGATTTTGAAAAATTAACAACTGTAGTAAAATGTACATAGTTTTACTTAGAGAAGCTCTGGAAAAATATTTATAAAGTAATTAAACTACAATGTAGTAACACTACCACAATGCGGCCACAGTGTCCAGTCTATCTCTAGATCAAATAGACCACTGGATCAAACAGACCACTCTAAAATAGATTAATCCCAAGCTGGAGTGTTCAAGCAATAAAATAGAAAGTATGGATTACTGGAGTAGGACTGGTGCATGAAGTTATTGTATACTTTGTTTTTTTTGGTTATGAGCACTGGCCACCACTATGATCACATACTACCAGAACATACACCGTCGATTATATTACGTTACTATTAGTTGTAACACTTATCAAATTGATTAGGAACACTTATACTTGTGTTTGTGAGCATTTATAGTTATAGTTATAGTTATAGTTATGAGCACTGGCCATCATACTACCACACCTAATTGAGAGCTAGTTAAATTGTATAGCGTCATAGAGTTATATTACTTAATTGGAGTACTTATAGTTATGAGCACTGCCACATACTACCAGAATGTATTACATCAATGATTAACATAAATATATACTCTGAGTTGCAGTACTATACTCGTGGTTATGAGCACTTACAGAGAATGTTGAGCACTGACCACTATGCACCAGAACGTATTGATTGTCATAGTAAAATTACTGAAAGTGGTAATAATTGTAAGAATCTATCAGCTATGGTTAAGAGCACTGGCCAAAACGTATTACTAACCATAAACCCAATTTTCATAGTATAAATTATAAGTTGTGGTACTATATGAAATTAGTTATGAGCACTTGTATTTTATAGTTATGAGCACTTGTACTTTATAGTTATGAAAACTTGTACTTTATAGTTATGAGCACTTGTACTTCACTTTATAGTTATGAAAACTTGTACTTCACTTTATAGTTATGAGCACTTGTACTTCACTTTATAGTTATGAGCACTTGAAGAACAAACTCTTGCAGGAGAGCGAATAGGAGTTTTTTTATAGACAAGTAAGGGAAATCAACAAAAGTGCAGGAACTAGTTTACAGAAACAAACTACATGCAGAATATTCGAATGACCAAGGTGGTTATAATCATTTGTATCTGACACATTCGATAATACATTGATATGTGGTTATGCATGTTTTATAGTGGTGGATGCGTACTGGTAACCAAAAGTGCGTGCTGGTAACCAGCAAAAAACCACCAGTGCTTATTGTTGAAAATGTACATCTGGTACAGTATTGTTCATTCCCTTTTCAATGTATTCTTAACTTGTGCGAGTTATACAGGTTAGAATATCTGTCTTGTGGGCTTATTCTATACTCCTCAACCATGAGCGAGATCTCCTCTTTATACAGTGTTTTTCAAAATTATTCAAACCAGTGCGACAAAATGATTCAAACTAGCGCGACAAAATGTTTCGTACCCCTTCGCACAATCTTTCAAACCATATGGACAAGTTGTTGTATACAGGATAATAAGTAAACCAGTTCAGTTCCGTCCGTTTTTCACCCTTGATTGGTATTGAAAGACTCCCAAATGTGGTACATAAGAGGCAATCCTCCATATTTAAGATTTTAAACTTAACATTTCAGAATATTGAATTCTAATAAACGTTGGTGTGAAACATTACGCCATTTGGTTTGAACCATTCTGTCTTCTTGGTTCAAAACATTATATCGCGCTGGTTTGAATAGTTTTGAAAAACACTGTATACCACGTTCCCTTGAATTCCGTCCTCCTGTACCCTGTACCGGACTTGTTAATCCGTTGTGTGAGGTCAAACCCTATAACTCCTGACGCCAAGACCAGGTTTATACTATCTGTCTGCGTATATACATACCTGGGAACCTTATGAGACTTGTCCCTTTGTATCATTCCGCCGCCCTGTAGGGTAACCTCTACCTACACAATTAGGTCAGGACATATCATATGTTCAACTTTGGTAACAAAAAAGTGCGTGCTCGTAACCAGCTAAAAAAAACGTCCAGTGCTCATAACCAAAAAACTACACGCGCTCATAACCATCATACACCCGTGCACCCTTATCATATCATATCATATCATATGATATCATATCACACAACAACTTCACCCATCCCTTATACTACACCATGATGCGCCGAGTGCTTGCCATTTTGGCGGTACTATTTGTAACCTATAACATCTACAACATCCAAACATCCCACACTCACAAGCCGCTTAGGTTGGGCCACGTCAATTTCCTCCATACTACAGATACCCATGGATGGCTCGGGGGCCACCGGAACCAGGCGGCTTACGACGCAGATTGGGCAGATTTCGTGGCCTTTTCCCAGCACATGAAACGGTTGGCGCACGCCCAAAACCAAGACCTTCTTTTGGTGGATCTGGGAGACCGTCATGATGGAAATGGACTCTCTGATGCTACAGTTCCTGCAGGCAAGGTCTCTAACCCTATATTTACTGCCCAAGATTATGACATTGTGACTTTGGGAAACCATGAATTGTACCAATGGTCCAATACTATCCAGGAACTCTTGCTGCTTATTCCCCGCTACGGCTCCAGCTATGTTTGTCTGAATGTGGAAGCCTTGGTGAATGGCCTGTACATTCCTATTGGCCATAAGTTCCGCTACTTCGAGACCCCAGTCCGGAAAACCCGCGTGCTTGCCTTTGCGTTTCTATTTGACTTTCTCCGGGCAAATAAAAACACCAAGGTGACTCCTATCCAGGAAGCCGTGTCTCAGAAATGGTTCTTGGACGTTTTAGACTCATACACACCCTCGGATCTCGATATGATTGTGGTGGTGGGCCATATTCCTATTACCAAGGAATGGGCGGAGTTGAGGGTTCTACACGATGTTCTCCGGGCCCGGTACCCCGACCTAGTGATCCAGTACTTCGGCGGCCATAGCCATATTCGGGATTTTGTTGTTTTGGATGAATATCTGACGGCCCTTCAAAGTGGACGGTTCTGCGAGACGCTAGGGTTTATTAGTGTGGATCTTTCGCCCGGTTTGGGCCTCAAAGACCGCTTTTTCCGGGCATACTTGGACTTTAGCACGCTGTCGTTCGGCTTCCATGCAGGCACACACGCCTTGACGCTGGCTGGAGCTGCTGTGAAGCAAAAGCTTCGCCTGGCCCGGAAAAAACTAGGCTTGGATACCGTGTTGGGGCACGTGACGTCCTCCTACTACATGGACTATGTGCCGGTCTCCCATCCCCACAACATCTACAATATGCTTACGCAAAAGGTGCTTCCATCACTTAAGGCTACGAACGAGTCGCTTGTATCGCTGGCCCAGCGTATCATTATCATCAATACGGGCTCGGTGCGCTATGACCTATACAAGGGCCCATATACGGTGGACACACACTACATTGTTTCACCTTTTGAAAATGACTGGGTGAAGATGAAACTTCCAAAAAACATAGCGGTGAAGCTCGAGGCCAAGTTGAATGAAAATGAGTACATTGTACAAGAGAATGGGATGAAAAAGGGTTACCTTAAACCTCCAAACGCTCTCAAATCAGAGAGTCTCAAATCAGAGAGGGTCACTAATTCTGCAAGTTCAAAACTTGAAGATTTAACTTCTGATTCTTTGATTTCAAGGCTTGAGGATTTTATTGAATCAAAGGATCTCGGAAATCAATTCCCTATTTCTATTGTTTATTCTGGGGTTGGCTCTCTTTTCCATTCTGCAACGTCTTTCTTCCAGAAATCTCGGCTCAGCAAAGGGTACGTGACCCACGATGACTTTGGAAGCGATGGCGACGATACACCTCACCGAGGAGTGGTCAATTACCCCATCCCCAATGTTGTGCAGTCACAACAGCTAATTTCTGGAGACAACTCGCCGGTCGACGTTGTTTTTTATAGCTTCCTTATTCCAAGCATCACGTGGGCCGTGGAGGAGTTGGGAGGTGATGTGCCCGAATTGGATTTTTACTCCAGTGACTATTTGGGGCAATTGCTCTCGAGCTACGTCTCGTCCAATCAGATCTGACCAGGGGGATTTTATTACCGAGACCCTTTTAACTTATGGTACTCTATTTAAGAGTGTGACTTCATTTTAAGAGTATGACTTTATTTCAAGAATGTGACTCTATTTAAGAAGTGGTGACTATTACAAGAGTGTGAATTTTTCACAGAGCCCCTTTCAGGAAGTGATGACTCTATCCAAGAAGTGACTCTATTATTAGAGGTGACTCTATTCAAGAAGCGGTGACTATGACAAGATATTGAGGGCCAAAGAGGTGCGCAACCAGCTCATGGTTATCATGAAGAAAGCAAAGTATCCTATCGTTAAGGTCAAGTCCGACGTGGATATCCGGAGGTGTATCTGTGCTGCTTACTACCACCAGCTGGTCACGTTGGTGAAGAAGGGAGGAGGTAGAGGAGGCAGGGCCGAATACTTTAACATGAGGCAACCGGCCATGTACATGTATCTCTACCCCACGTCGGTGTTGGTGGACAGTTCCAGCTTGAGCCCGCTCCATGTGGTCTACACTGAGCTTGTGTTGACCAAGAAAGAGTACACGCAATGTATGACTGCCGTGGAGCCGGAGTGACTCTTGGAGTATGGCTACATCTTCTATGGGGTGAGTGCACGGGTGCTGAAGGAATTGGAGATGGAGAGAGGACTTAAGATTGTGGATGCCAGTGATTTAGAACGGTCCATGGAGCCCAAACAGGAAGGCCAAACAGGAGACCCATTCGGAGAACCCATTCGGAGAACCCATTCGGAGAACCCAAATACTTGTGTTCAGAACAAGACCCCAAGGTTCAAGCAGTGCAAGAATGTGTGACTGTTCCAGAAGTGATGACTATTACAAGAGTGTGAATTTTCCAGAAGTAGTGACTTACAAAAGTGTGACGATGACAGACACTAAAACGAGACACTAGTTTCAGAGAAGTTTCAAACACTTTCTGGTCTGTTTAAGATCATTCAAGTCACTAGTATCAGTCACCAGAGACATTTCATTCAATCACGTGAACCATGAAGTAAAAACTATTGGTTATTCAAGAGCTAATAGGAAGACACTCTAGTTGAATGAAGACTTGCGGTATGTGTTATATCTACTATGGGCAGGGCTCTGCTAGTAGGGGTATTATGAAGCCTACGCCGTGTGATCCTAACAATGGCCATTGCACAACGCAGTCTAAACATCGTGTGATATTAAATCAACACGTCAACGTCGTCTGATTTTCAACGGGGGGATTATGAGGTTTGCACGACCATATAATCTACCCTTATTTTCAGAGGAATTACGGTCAAAAATACAATCACCTTAATGTGCAGAAGTCGGAGACCATACAGCTTTAAGGAATTACTTTATGCACTTGATTGACTATATGCCAGATACCAACACTGTGTACTCTGATTGTTCAATACTATAAGTAATGAACTTTTTATTAGTTCCGACAGTACACAGTTAGTACTGTCACTGTTATACAGTGAGTACTGTCACTGTCATCCCAATCTGCCCTTCCTGAATACAGAACGGAACTAGAGAGATACCACGCTATCGTGGGGCTTGAAGGTAACCCTATAGTTAAAACTATTGATAACTTCACTTTCGTCATTTGCAGAAACTGCTTGGTCCACCACCATATTAAGGTTGAACCCGTACCACGGCCCGTTTAGAAACCGAGCCTGGTTCTGTGCAGGAGCAATCAAATCTGCCGTTTCTCCCAAGCGAGAGCGGCCACTTTCGTCAAAGCGAACCTTCCCATTGGCTATGACAGTGTAGAGCCCTGTTCCCGGGATCAAATGAGTATCGAAAGATGTCATTTGGTGCTGAGTAGAGGGGCTGGCCAACCACTTTTTCTGGAACTCGAGCCGTGCATCACTGGAAGGCGGAACTGGCACTAACGGCACGCCGTCAATGACTATGGAGGCCGCGGGCTTCAATTGCTTGGCAAAAGAGGTGGCGTAGCTTTCTACAGAGGGGAACTGCGGCTGGTTAGTCGCATTGGGCTGTAATAGCTGGAGATCCAATGAAGCTAGGAGTTTTTTGAGGAGGCCTTCGACGGGCAAAGCTAGATGTTAGTGGGCGGCACCATAGAGAAGAATGCAGTATAGCAGGGAGAGCTACTTACAGGGATCGGGTGGAGCGTTCATGGGGAAGAGAGGTGATGAGAAGTGGTGATGTAACTGCGAAGGGAGATTGTCGCGTGATGAAAGTCACGTGTGGTGTAGTAAAAATGTGATAATAAAAACGTGATAATAAAAACGTGATAATAAAAACGTGATAATAAAAACGTGATGATAAAAACGTGATAATAAAAACGTGATAAGTCACGAGAAAAGCACATGATATAAGTCACATTCGGTAACTTTCATGTGATTAAAGTTATGTGATGGTAATCACATGATTTATGGACCAGTCACGGCATCGGCTTGGATGTTCGGTGCAGCAACGTCACCGGCCGCACGTGCAGTCTGTCCACTGGAACATGCGCAGCAACCTTCCCCACGCACCTCACTATATAAACCCCCCCTCGCCCCATCCATCCCCAGTTCTTATTTTATATAGCTTTTTCTCTTTTCCTATTTCTCCTTTTTTATTTCTCCCTTTTTATTTCTCCCTTTTTATTCCTCGTTTACACTACATCAATCTTTTCATATACAACATGCCAGACGGAGAAACAGCCAAGAACATAGCAGTGTCAGTCGCAGGTTCCCTTGGTGGAAACAAGGTTGCAGACAAGCTTCACTTGGGAGGAGCAGGTCATTTGGCATCGGGCGTGGCTGGTGGAATCTTGGCTGGAGATGCCAAGAACAAGGTCGACGAGAATAAGTAGTCAATAGATTTAACGAAAAAGTCAATAAATATAACAAAATAATCAAGAGATTTAACGAAAAAGTCAAGAAATATAACAAAAAAGTCAAGAAATATAACGAAAATCAATAGATTTAACGAAAAAGTCAAGAAATATAACAAAAAAATCAAGAAATTTAACAAAAAAATCAATAGGTATATTTTAAATTTAGGAGTACTGGAGTCAATATCAACCATTATTCCCACCAAGTAAACACTTTTCAAAAAATGGGATAAATGACCCCAAGTCCACTCTTACGGTTTACTTACACATTTTAAAGAGTCCAAATTAGTTTGTACTTCGACCCACACAGGTCGGATCGGGTTATAACTCTACTCAAGTCAAAACCCTACGGAATGATGACCCATCGAAAGAACAAAGCCATAGGTAATGATCAACCTATTGCGGTATTTTGAAACCTTTCTGCCTAATACTAACCTTCAAATTTTCAAGGGCTTCCTACTCGGGCCCCTACTCAGTCTTCATTGTAAGGTGTATCAGGATGGCCTGAGGTGAGTTAGAACAATAATCGTACTTTATGCTGTGGTGTACCATAATGTATATTCTTATAATGATTTTCCGTTATAGGGTGTATAGAGTTGAGAGTAGTAGAGTTGAGAGTAGTAGAGTTGAGAGTAGTAGAGTTGAGAGTAGTAGAGTAGTAGAGTTCAGAGTAGTAGAGTTCAGAGTAGTGTTAGCAAAAATCCTACGAGCACTAGAATCAAGTATTTAGGGCCAGTGGATTCTACTAACAAGGCTTGGCTTAGGCTCATCCTCAAACCATACCACCCATGAGTATGAGATATGAGATATGTTTCACATCCTGAAGGCCGGCTGTTTCAAGAAATCCCTCAAGGGTTACCCGAAGCAGCAAGGAAGTATATAGAACTAGCAAGCTCGCCTTATTAGATGAATGTCTAGGGATCCCTCTAAGGCATATTATAGTATTCGAATATACAACTTGTTAGGTTCTTTAATACAATTATGCCTGAACTTGTATTCGTACTTGTATTCGTTGATGGTTCCTCAGAGAGGAACCGGAGTGGCTTATATAGCTTTGAGAGAAATGTGGCATCGAAAAGGCATCATTGTACGAAGTACTATGACGGTCATCAACTCCATAACAGCCATCAAATCCATAACAGCCATCAACTCCATGACAGCCATCAAATCCATAACAGCCATCAACTCCATGACAGCCATCAAATCCATAACAGCCATCAACTCCATATAACGGTCATAGTACTTTGTACATTGATGGCCTGACCATTATTACGATCGGACAGAGTAGGCTTCACGATACCTCTATAAGAAGTGTCAACATACGGAGTCAAGGTACTTCGTAGGTGTAATGTATGCATACCAGCAATGTACTATCTGCAGGATACTAGAGAGTACAGTGTTTTTCAAAATAATTCAAACCAGTGCGACAAAATGTTTCGAACCACACTAGCAAAATTAAACAAACCAATAATTCAAAATGTTTCGTACCCCTTCGCACATCCTTTCAAACCAAATGGCATAATGTTTCACACCAACTTTCATTAGAATTCAATATTCTGAAATCCTAAATCTGGACGATTGTCTCATACAAACTACATTTGGGAGTCTTGCAGTACCAATCAAGGGTCAAAACGGACGGAACTGAACTGAACTGAACTGGGTTCCTTGTTATCCTGTATATAACAACTGGTTAGGGGTGTACGAAACTTTTTGAATTATTGATTTGAAACATTTTTGTAGTGTGGTTCGAAACATTTTGAAACATTTTGTCGCACTGGTTTGAATAATTTTGAAAAACACTGTAAAAACCTTTTGTTGGAACACGCGACATGTACCTGAAGTGTTGGAACATGAGGAATCAGTACATCTCTGATGTACTGCATGTTCCAGGTGACTGCATGTAAGCAGGACAGATGAAACAGTGATATGCAGGAATAGACGGGGAGTAGACGACGTCCCGCGAAAAAGGGAGCGGGCGGAAAACTGAAGAAAGAGGGAAGAAGAGACCAGGGTGTGGGTCGAGTATAGTTTAGAGATAATCCTTCCAATTTATGAGCTATTAGAT